>MU007049.1:0-279800 GCA_010583015.1 Tothia fuscella | reverse complement strand
GGTAACGTATTTCACCATCGAGTCGCCCACACCATCGAGTCGCCCACGTGATCGACCATCTGATCTTTGCCCGCACTTTACCACACCACCACTCCACAACCACATGGCCAATAAAGCCCAGAAAGAGGGCCAATTGCTTCTTGCTAAGCATGCCTATCAAATAGGCCAGATTGCAAGTATTAATAAGGCTGCCCGCACCTACTGTGTCGCCCCAAAGACCCTACAAGATCGCCTCCATGGACGCGTCGCACGCGTCGACGCCCGTGCAAATGGACATAAACTCACCTAATCTGAAGAGGAGGCCTTAATTAAATGGATACTATTAATGGACGATTGAGGCTACTCGCCTAGACCAAGGATAGTACGAGAAGCAGTAATCTTGCTGCTCTAGAAGCGTCTTGGTCCCAAAGCAGTAATTGGACCAAATTGGGCTTCAAGATTTATCAACCGCCAACCTGCTCTTAAATCCCGTTTTAATCGAAAGCTTGATTATAAGCGTGCCCAATGCGAAGATCCAGAAGTAATAGGAGGATGGTTTCGACTAGTTTACAATACAATTGCCAAATATGGTATTCAAGAGGCGGATATTTACAATTTTGACGAGACGGGCTTTGCAATGGGTGTGGCAGGCACTTCACGGGTGGTTACTGCAGCAGATCGACGAGGGCGACCTCCTCAATTGCAGCCAGGCAATCGGGAGTGGGTTACTGCAATTGAGACGATAAACGCGCTGGGCTGGTATTTACCCCCAATGGTCATCTTTAAGGGCAAGGTCCATTTGTCAAGCTGGTATGAAACCACCAATCTACCGCCCAATTGGGTAATTGCATTGAGTGAGAAAGGCTGGACAAATAATGAGCTAGGCCTTAAGTGGCTATCCGAAGTCTTTGAGCCAAATACTGTCACCCGAACTGTTGGTACCCACCGGCTCTTAATCCTTGATGGGCATGAGAGTCATGGTACTGCTGAATTTGATTAGTTCTGCCTAAACCACTCGATAATACCGCTCTGTATGCCTCTACATTCATCTCACCTGCTTCAACCACTTGATGTAGGCTGCTTTGGCCCGCTTAAACAGGCATATGGGAGCCAGATCGCCGACCTCATTCGGGGTGGTGTCAATCACGTGGATAAGCCTGAGTTTCTTGTTGCCTTCATACAGGCTCGAAAACAGGCCTTTTCTGAAAACAATATCCGAAGTGGCTTTAGTGCTACTGGCCTAATACTATATAATCCAAATCGGGTAACTGATATGCTATTAATCCGACCTATTACGCCAGAAACAGCACCAATCGAGTCGCAAGCAGCGACACCATATAATATGCCCCAATTGCAACACCAGATGCAGCTGATCGGGGGGTATTTACAGCATCGATCAAAAAGCCCACTAAGCCCACTTGATACTACGCTCAATCAATTGTTCAAAGGGTTTAAGGCAGTAATACATGAAGCAGTGCTACAGGAGGATGAGGTTAAAAAATTACGGGTTCTAAACGAGCGACAGATTAAGAAACGAGCTGTAAAGAATCGTCGAATCTTAAAGAATACTGTAATTATAGTAGTACAGGCATAGAGTCTAGTACAGGGAGTTACTCAGAAGCCAATACAGGAGCCTGTTGCTCCTAATCAGGAAGTAATACCAGTGGAAGATGGGCCACTGAGTCTTACAGAACAGGCTAGTCGCCTTGGTTTACCAAGTTGTTTTATTTGTAAAGGGTCAGGTCACACTGCTAGTGAGTGCCCTAAGTATTAGTAATCTTCTGTAAATAGCTGTTTTTAATAATAATTAATGGTTGGTGTGGTAAAGTGCGGGCAAAGATCAGATGGTCGATCACGTGGGCGACTCGATGGTGTGGGCGACTCGATGGTGAAATACGTTATGGCTCAAGGCGTCACGTGATATCTTGGCACAAATCAGGAACCGCAACATGGGTTAAATCTCGAATCATCATGAGCATTCACAATTATAATAGAATAGATTTCCCTTTTACAGCACTTCAAAAATGCCTCCACCAAAACGTATGACCGCGAATCCCTCCCGCCCTGCTCGATATCGTCCCGGAAAAGCAACGGCAGCAGACTCGAATTCCTCCTCCGAAGACGAAGGTGAAGATTCGAATGCTGAACAGGAGCAAGAAACTTCGGCACCAGCACCATCCGCCTCATCATTTCCCAAAACCGTGACGTCAAATCTTAAGAATGTTGATATCAATGCGCGAAAGGCGGCAGTGAGGGAAGAAGCAGCGCGGAAAGCGCAAGGAACAGCTATAAACGAGGATGAATTCGAGACCGAGGAGGAAAGTGGAGCAGGATCTGGGGGTGATAGATCAGAATCTGAGGAAGAAGAGGGGTATTCAGAAGAGGAGGAGAGCAGTTCCGAAGATGACGTCGCCACACGAAGAAAACTCATAAGACCTGTGTTCATTAAAAAAGGTGCCAGGACTGCTGTAGCTGCTCCCGTCAAAACAGACGAAGAGCGGTGGGCGGAGGAAGAATCTCGAAAAAAGGAAAAAGCGAACGAGCTAGTGGAAGCGCAGTTGGAAAAGAATGCTCTTGCCAAAGCTGCGGGGAAGAAATTCTGGGATGATGAGGACATAGTCGAGGATGATGTCGATGATACTGATGGACTTGACCCGGAGGCTGAGCGTGCCGCATGGAAACTACGCGAACTCACCCGTGTGAAGCGAGATAGAGACGCTCTCATCGCCGCAGAAAAAGAGCGCGAGGAAATAGAACGGAGGAGAAACCTCACCAAAGACGAGCGAGACGCGGAAGACAAAGAATACCTAGATAACCAACAAGCTGAAAGAGACGGCAAGGGCAAGATGGGTTTCATGCAGAAATACTTTCACAAGGGCGCCTATTTTACCGAGGATTTACAGGATGCAGGATTGGACAAGAGGGACATTATGGGTGGACACTATGCGGATGATGTGGCTAACAGGGACACGCTACCGGAATACATGCAGATTAGGGATATGACTAAACTGGGGAAGAAAGGAAGGACGAGATACAAAGATATGAAGAGTGAGGACACGGGACGATTTGCTGATTATGGCGGCGGGAGAGGAAGAGGTAGAGGTGGTGGTGGTGGTGATAGATTCGGAGGGGATGAGAGGTTTAGACCTGATTGGGATTGTGGTGGAAGGGGGGATGGGCCGAGTGGTGCTAATGCTAGTTTGTTGGGGGAGAGGAAGCGACATGCGCCTGATGAGAGGGGAGGGGAGAAGAGGGCCAGAGTCGACTACGGCTAGGTTTGAACAGCCTATCGATTTAATATAGTCCATTATGCCAACTGAAACTCGGAAAGGTTCATCGGTCTCTAGGTCCAGAGAATGTGTACTGGTGAGTCTCTTAGCTGGCGAAGCGCTTCCAGTACTAAGTTTTGGAATCAAAGCCAGAAGCCAATGCCACAATAAAGTTCATTTGGCACTCTTTGTTCAGTCTATAGCCTTTAAAGATACCGCTATACCCGAGTTTCAATTGGCAGGAGCAGTATCACAGATACATACTGCATGGACCGGAGTTTGGGATTAAACATATTTTGACACCATAGTGTGGTCTGCTCAGACAAAATGACCAGACCCAGCAGCGTTTGTATGAGAAAAGCTGATCAATATCATCTGTCACGCTCATCATACCAGACCCATTTTTCCCTCTCAGAATTCCCTACTCATGTCTTCCTTGTAAGCATTGACTGCCTGTTGACGCCACAGTCCTTTGAATGTCTTAGTGCCCATCTCCATAGAAGATCTCCTTGTATCTATGGGTAGCATCCACAACAGCATCTGCAGCTGTGAGGTCTTTCCAAACAGTCAGTCTCATTATAATAACAATCTGTGTTGTGAGGTAGTTAAAAGGAATCATTCAAAAATGAAGAAATTACTCACCGAACTCTGTTCCAAAATCTGTACTTGTCAGAACGCGGATGCTGAGATCGCCTTGCACTTTTCCGATGACTTCGCATGCGTGATTGAGTTGGAGGTGTGTGTCCTTTAGGAGTCAGCCCTTCCGCCCAATGTATTACAAGAAATATCAAGGGCATGACGCGTTCCCCACATGACTTCTTATCATTGGCTTGTACTATTACTCACCCGATTCAATTGTAATGTAATTGATCCATTCGCATCCATCGTAGCAGACTCACCGCGTAGCTGCGTTATCTTACCCACAACACGTACAGTCTGATGCTGGAAATTTTCGAGGTATTGAGATGAGATTCTGGGCGTTGATTCGGACATTTTGGGTTTAGTGAGTAAAGCGCGAAAAGTTTTAAAGCTGGTGAATTGTTTGATAGGATTGAGGCCGAGAAGCGGAAAGGAAGTTAAGGGCATCACGTTAGGTGGACGCGAAAAGGCATCACCAGAATGGAACGGTCACACGTGATGCGATCAACCGATTTTTAAGATGGGAACACATTGATTTATGTGGATTTGAGACTTTTAGGCAAAAGCCTATAGAGATACTTTCAAGCAATCTATTCGATGTGCATCTTAGCCTTACAATTAGGCTTCATTGTCGCTACCAACATGGAGTGCGTCACAGCTGGAGATGTGTCGGGAACGAAGTGCAATCAATGACTCCCCCCGCAATCGCCGCCGGACCCCTCCCCAAAGAGAGCTCACCGGGCACCCTTCCTTTTACCCCACACCACAACACAACGCTCTTAGGTCGACTCATACGCGCCCACCCATCTCACTCACAGTATATCAATGACACATCTTCCCAACAATAAGCATATGGACATAGTTTGGACGAGGTTGATTCCTTTACGAAAAAGACGAACAGGTTCAGTGCGGCGGCGGACTTGATAAATATACCATACAACTAGAATTAAATTTTGAAGATGCCTCGAATACAAGAATTACAGGATCCGCAAGACAGGAGGAAGGGTGAGACGGTATGAATATAGAAAGAGGAAAATAATGTCCTATAGAAGCTTGCTAATCAATACAAGGCTCTCTCCGCTTTTGCGGATTATGTCGAAAAGCAACAATCCAGACGACAGCCACCGGGTGCCCCAACTCCGGCGCAACAGGCACCACTGGAAGAGCACGACGAATTGGACATCCTTGACGAGTTAGGTCTCGCGGATGAAACTGCCTCCATCAAATTGAAGACTGTCCTGCTTGCCAAAGGAGCGGATGTAGATGATGCCCTAAAACAACTGACCAAATACGTGGAAGGAAGATTGGAAGAAGGGCATGGGGAAATGCTGTTCGATCTGGGATTGGAAGACAATGGCGATACAATGGGCTTCAACCTCGATGATTGGAACTTCGCCTATGAACGTCTGGTGACCGCCTCCAACGTTGTTGCCGCAGACTGCCGAATCCTGATGACGCGCAATGTGCCTGATTCCACATGCGCTGTCGACCCGTTGAACAACGGCAAAGATACGACATGCTCTGGTAAAGTCATGGTACGGCGACGTCCGCAAACATTAAATGATGTCATAGAGACTCGTATAGCGGTTGTCGGTAACGTGGATGCGGGCAAAAGTACTATGCTTGGTGTTCTAGTAAAGGGTGGGTTGGACGATGGAAGGGGTAAGGCCAGAGTCAACCTGTTTAGACATAAGCATGAGGTTGAGAGTGGAAGGACCAGTAGTGTGGGCATGGAGATCATGGGATTCGATACTAGAGGGCAAGCTGTTGCTAGTAATGTTCCTGGGCGCAAGTTGAGCTGGGAGGAGATTGGGCAGAGATCGGTTAGTGCTTTTTTTGTTGCCAATTGCCTCATGTCAATACTAATTATTGACAACCCAGGCCAAAGTTATCAGCTTTACTGATCTCGCTGGGCACGAGAGATATTTAAGGACCACTGTTTTCGGGCTTCTTTCCAGCGAGCCAAATTATTGTCTGCTAATGGTGGCAGCTAATAACGGACTAATAGGTGGGTGCATAGGACATGCAATGCTAATGCACTTACTAATCCACTCGATAGGAATGTCAAAAGAGCACCTCGGTATTGCTCTATCACTCAACGTCCCAGTCATGATAGTCGTTACCAAAATCGACATCTGCCCACCCCAAATTCTGGAACAAACAATAACTCAACTAACCAAGATCCTCAAGTCGCCCGGCGCCCGTAAAATCCCCATTTTCATCAAAAACCACGAACAGTGCATAAATACAGCTACGCAATTCGTCTCCCGTAGGATATGCCCTATATTCCAGGTTTCCAACGTCACAGGCGAATGTTTAGACTTAGTCCGCACATTCTTGAACATACTCCCCCACCATGGAAATTACAATGCAGACGCACCATTCGAATTCCACGTCAACGACACTTTCTCCGTACCATTCGTTGGGACTGTGGTCAGTGGGGTTGTCAAGTCTGGAGTAGTCCACGCGGGTGACACCGTCCTCATAGGACCCGACTCAACAGGTGCTTTCACAACCACCAAAATCCGTTCCATTGAAAGAAAACGAATTGGTGTTCCCGCCTCATCAGCGGGACAATCAGCATCCTTCTCCCTCCGCGCTGTCCGCAGACGCGATGTCCGCAAAGGAATGGTCGTACTCCACAGGCCCGAACCACCGCTCCCCCAACCGAAAGTGCACAGAGAATTTATTGCGGAAGTCTTGATCCTTTCACACGCTACTACCATCAAAGTCAAATATCAGGCTATGCTTCATGTTGGGCCTGTGTCTCAGACTTGCGCTATCATTGATATTGATAGGGGCTTCATTCGGACTGGGGATAAAGCGACTGTGGCTTTTAGATTTTGTCAGAGGCCGGAATATTTGGCTGTAGGAGATCGCATACTTTTTAGGGAGGGGAGGACGAAGGGATTGGGGACGGTGAAGTCGTTGGGGTATGATGCGGCTAAGCCGCTTAATCCGGAGGGGGCGAGGGAGAGGCAGGAGGAGAGGAGTAGGCATACGGTTGTTGTGTAAATGTGATAGGTATGTGGTGAAGTTCTTGTGCCGCCGGTAAATAAATGGTGCGTGGTGTTTTAGGCTCTGATTATTGTTCTGTTCATTAAGTATTGGGGCATGGTTGCGTGCGGTTTGAATGAAAGTAACGTGGTATGATGATAAGGTATTTCTGTTTTTCGAATAACAGGCTTTCTTTTCTTTTCCAAAATTCCCTTTTCCCCCAATTTAACCTCATGATGCCCTCTTGCTGCAGTGAGTAATAGTTCCCGGCCCTGTAAGGCATGACTTTCTGACTGCAACTTGTTGGTTCCAATGGCTTCTTGCCTCGATTCATAATTTCATACAACATCAACACTTAACGACGATACTTCCTCTCGCCAAAATCAACTTGGATGGAAGCCCTACCTAATTGCGAGATTTGACTATCATACTCTGACAGGGAATAGGGTAGTGGATACTGGAGAAATGTGGGCACGGAAGGGTTCTCTCCTACTGGTCCGAAACCGTCCCCTCAAGCTGAGATTGACAAATTTCAAGATCAGATTGTGACTACGGTGGAGTATCTTGCAAAGCAAAAAGACATCAATGAGGAATGTTCTGCTAAGGAATGCGAGGGTATATCGCCACTATAAGTGGGAGGCTGGAGGTAAGCTGTAGTTGGTGGAACAGTAGGGTTGTTTTCAATCTGTGCAATTTGAGAAGCACTGTAATCCAAAGTGTTTGGCTAAGCGCAAGTGGTGGAAGTTGAGGAAACCTTCTGTCCATGTTGATGAGGAGGTCGCACAGAAGGAGCATGATGAGAATAGTGAAGGAGTAGGTGAGATTAAGCGCGAACTTCGCAGGCCAAGTAGGACCACGCAATTAAGTACCACTTTCTACCTGGAGTTCTAGGAGTTAGTACTGCGTTCAGTGCTATAGAGATTTGCTTGATAACTTACAGCTCTCGATGGGGTCTACTTCATATTCTATTCTGAACCTGCCTCAGGAATCTTTCGCATTCATTTTTCAAGGTTGTCAGCGAAACAGACTACTAATGACAGGACCTCCAATCTCTAGCGGTATGTAACACTTGGAAGCTACCCAGCGACTGTCCACCCTTCCAAAGCACTGAGGGCTACCTTACCCACTTCCGATCCGATATCAATTTCGCATCGAAGGGCTGTGCCTGCCTTTCCAAGAAGCTGGACCATGAATCCAGATTGCTAATTTAAGATCTTCAGATGTTCGTTCGCCCTTTGAACCTTCATCTATAAAAACTCTCCTCGTCTTCGCAGTGGAGTGATTCCACTTACTTCTAGTCATATAGAGCCAGCACAGTAGTCACATTCGAGCAGTGAATAATTTATCAAAATCTACCGTTGTAAGGACAATTATCAAGGATCATATGGTCGACGCTGATTCATCCGGTTTAAAGAGCATCAAAAGAAAATCTCCAGGTTCAAAGATCAATAACCTTCGAACTTGAAGGATCATCTGAGCCATAGCCAGCCAGTGAGCTTTCCTTCTTCCTCAAAGAAATATGTTCTTGCTAACGTCGAGCCTGCATAAGAGTCAAGCTACCATCCCACTAAATTCCACTACAACAAAGAGGTAAGACGTTCACCGATACTTTCATTGACGACATTGACACATTTGTTTTCAGCAATGGTTTTGTCCAGAAAGCGCAAGATGTCTCATGAGATCGAATCCTCCAAGAAGCGTACCTCCGAAGCGGGAGACGAGCAAGCTGTTCCGTCTGATTCTAGCCTCAATATCAAGGAGCAATCCGTTCCAAAAGCTCTTGTCGACACATCAGATCTCTCAGAGTCGACCCTCAATACCTCGAAGATGGCAATGAAAACCAGATCTGAACCAGGCTACGGCTCTTTCCTCGGACTCCCACGTGAGCTGCGAGACAAGATCTATGAGTATTATGTTCTGGACCTTCGTGGTAAACAGCCGGAAAAGCCACATCTGGATACCTTCGCCCGATGTGGTCTAATTCGATCTCACCCCCAGATTCGTCAAGAGCTTGCCGAGATGGCAGGAGCTTATTACCACAACGCCAATATCATCATCCTCACCTGGAACCCGCATGTCAAAGCCAATGCGAGGTGTCTCCGAGCTGTATTTCCTACACCTCCTTTCCTTTCTCGACACATTCGCAAGGCAACCATCCTGATTGATACCAGTAACCTGGATCTCCGAGAGGAGGGCGATCCCGATGGCGTCTGTGATGGGATTGTGGAAGCGGCGAAGAGCAGAGTGAACGGACTACCAGAATTGAATGAAGTCTACTACGATTTTCCGCGAAGTCTTGGTGATTGGGAGGACGCATGTGCTTGCGATCACCAGGGGTACATTACCTTCACACTAGATGAATATGACCTCTACCATGAGACGCTCTATTCTGATATTGAAGACGTGGCTGAAAAGAAGACATCAATTTGTCGTTTCATTAATCAGGAGCGAGTCAGCTTCACGATATTCACACGTCAACTAGGCGATGGACGATTGGTGAAGCAGAAGTCGGGCAATGGGAAGTACCTCAGCTACGACCGTAATGCCCTTGCACACACAGTTCATAGCGAAGTCAAGGATCACGGCGAAGATGAGAATGCTGGAAGTAGTGAGAGTGGTAGCGAAGATGAGAGTGGTAGTGAGGATGAGAGTGGCAGTGAGGATGACGGTGATAGCGAGTATGACAATTAGAATAGCTCCTGAGGGTATATGATCAGGGTAACAGAAACAATTGGGACACAGCAAGTCGGTGATGAATGAATGGATCGATGAAGGCGGAGGAAGGCTAAAGGTCCGCATGAAGGATGACCTTTCTTCAATCATCGTACTCAAAAATCTTGAAATTAGTCTCTGACTTCACCAACGTACTGCATTCGCGCTACAAAGGAGTCAATTCCACGTGCCTTTGCGTGATGATGTGGGAGCCGGCAGATAAGCCGGTCTCTTGCAAGCTGTATATTTGGCTAGGCCCGTCCTACGAAGCCGAACACTGGTGAATTGTTGAACATATATCACCGCCCTGGGGAATAGGATTGGCTTTTCGTGACTGACACAATGGAAAGTCCCGAATTTAACCCTGTCTGCCTTTGGTCTTTCCAGTCAATCTCTCTCTGATGGCCTCTGAGAGTCAAATGATATGTAAGAATATCTTACCGGTGGCAATGCTCCTATAAATAAAGCACTTGAGCTGTTAAGAGAAGCTATATCGCTTGGAGGTTTGCGTTCCAACTGCGGTCTCAATTGCAGCTTCCCAACTCGAGTCTACACCTTCAACTCCTCCTTCCGCATTGAGCCATAAGTGCTAGCTCGGGCTATCTATGCTCCCATGACCTCCCTCACCGCTCCGTCACTGCCATCGCGGAACGCCAAGTGCTCCGCTTGTGTAAGCCAAGTGCTCCGACTTTGCTCATTCAAGCCAAGCGCTCCGCAATGTGCAAACGAAATGATAAGCGAACGACCTAGATAGGATTAGCGCGATTTGAAATTGTTGATGCGAGCAGTGCTCTTTTGCCACTTGGAAAGTATAAGTAAGGCACCTCTCACCCACTTGCTCCTCTTCCAAACAACAACCTTCTTCACTCACAATAATACAAACTATCTTCTCAAACATCAAGCTCTTGCTCACTCAAAGACCTCTCCATCTTCTCCAACCTTCACACACTTCATCTAAAACATTCATTCAACCACAACCACGTTGGACGTCTTCAAGACTTCAAGACTTGTTCACAGCAACAACGTCTCCTCGCGTCGACGACACTCACTCATTTGTAAGTCTTTCTCATCCTTCCTTCTCTTTCTCCATCACTAAGTTCATCAGTCATCCACATCACATCAACTCGTCGGCAGTGCAGCACTGCAATATTGACACTTCTCACGTCAACATCACAAAATCTCATCACCAACCATCTTCACTCACATCAAAAGTAAGTTTCCTTCATGTTCCATCATATCGGTCATCGCTAACCTCTTCAGACTTCAACTTTCACTCGAGTTTTCGATCATCTCGACCTCTCCGAGCTTTGCTTGCAATTCTCACAATTTTACTTGGTACTCTCTGGTCAGTTCGCTTGGTTTTGGTTCTAACATCTCCACATCGCTTGCTTAGTTGTCGTTTCGCCAGACGGTGGTGGAAGCTGACGATCACTGACGCACAAGTACGACTCTCACGTCATTCTTCACAGATCCAGAAACGGTCACTCACTTCCGCCCGCTTGCGAAACATGGGGAAGTCGAGAAGGCATTGAGTCCTGCTGACACGACTGGTGATTTGAGTTTGCCGCAGAGAAAGCTTGATGCTCTTGATCGCTCGGTGGCAGTCCTCCTGGCTTGAAACAGCGCTGTTCATAGATCTTGGTGTTTGTTTGGCGGGTCGTGCTTATTTTCGGTTTCTGGGTTTGGAATTTCTGGGTTCATCTTTTCGTCCATGGCTTATTCGGACATTGGGTTGTGGTTTCTATCTTCACACACTTCATCTTCAACAACTTCATGGCTTCTCACACTCCACTCTCGGAGCATTAGCATACAAAATATCATGCAAATCCTCACATTTATTCTCCAAAAATTGACTCATCCTGTGACCTCATGCATTCTATCATACGATCTGGTGATTTCCTATTCGCCACCTTGATCTGCGTTTGTCGCAATTTCCTCGACTGATTATGGCGTCACAACGTGCTCACTATATCTATATCTAGTAGATGTTTGGAGTTCCTTTCCCGCATTTGTAAGATGGATAATGGTCAGAATCCATGGGCAGGTTGAATTCGGTGTCCAAATAATTTCAGCAACCTAGGCGACACTTGCTGTCAAGAAGTTATAAAACTACAGTATGTGATGCCATAGGCGAGGAACCAATTGTGTAGTAACCCGGTAATGGAAAAAGCATTTGTGATGGTAGTGTTATTTAAAGTCGTGTTGAGTTGACGTTGATCATATTGACCTGGTCCAAGCTCAAGATGACAAATACGCGTTGCGCGCTCGCACTCAATCAAATGGAACAAGCTATCGTCCTTATACGGGCCTCAAGATGAGCACTCTGGTAACCGAAGGTATGGAGGTATTCTGCATCGTGCTATCTGAGCTTAAGAGAGCAGCAGACCGATGCAGCTGTTGAGATAGATTTGGTGATCCACCCCTAAGAGCTGGCAGCGCTAATTCACGTATAACTTTGTGCCTTACGTGTGGCCACGAAGAATAGATAGGTGGCTCAGAAATCATGCTCGGCCGACAGCATACTCTGGAACGCTCATGAGGAAAATTCGAGAACTTGAGTGAGTGAAAGAAAATCGCACTCTGATTCAGAAATAAGAACATAAATGGTTTGATTCCGCAAATATCAAGACTCGACGAAAGAGACCCAAAGAAGAAGTCCAATAGAACGAAAACAACGCCATGCCTTCGGCCAGATGGAATCTGCACTACGAATGCTAGCGAAAAAGTCCAATAATATGGTTGGACTAGAAAGAAAATCCAAGATCCAAGTTCCAGAACCCAAAACGCAAAATCCAACATCAAGAGAAAGCAAGGTAAGAAGACTAAATGGAACAGGAATAACAGACAGATGAAAAAAAAAGATAACCGATTTGGGCTGAAACGAACCGCGAAAATAGGAAACAATGTAATTGAAAACTTTCAAACACTGACCTGGGAATCTCAGAGTCCTCCACATTGCGAATCGAGCGGCCAACCCTACACCAAAACCAAGAAACGGGTATCAAAGGTAGAACATGATTTTGTCCATCCTTCGATGCCATGGATTCACACGAAAGAAGTTGTAGTTAGGGTTGTATAGGTTCCGAGCCGGGTTCCATTCAGTATTACCAGACAACTCGAGAGCCATACGCTCTCGTACCAATCGATCTCTGTTGGGGCCGGCTAATTCTGTCGGAGTCAGGATGTCCTTTCTCTCGAACCCTGGAACGCCTTCTTGTCCAGTGAACCACCTGCGAATGTAACAGCGACCGCGATCGCAAAGGCGGTCTGCGTAGTAGGCCGGTGCACAATAGGAAACACCCTTGGTAGCTCTGGCGTAACTGTAACAGAGAGCATGGGTCTAAAAGTAATTAGCATAAACTGACACAAGAACCCGAGAGAGAGACTTACGATTCTCTCGATTCCATCAGAGCTCAGGGCATCTTCAAGGTCTTGGTGAAGCACATAGTAGTGAGCGGAGCGTGCTGTGCCAATGATGGCTTGGTGAGATTGAAGGAAGAAGTCGTAGCATGTGGGATGAGTGACAGCTTTGTCAATCACGTATCCTGGCCGAAGATTACCATTCAATCCATTGGACCACTGGTGTCTTGGTCCGCCATCACCACCTCCACCACCTCGTCCGCCTCCTCGTCCACCTCCTCGGCCTCGGCCACGGTCACCGCGATTGCCTCTCCCACCTCGTCCGCCACGTCCACCGCGTTGATTTTCTTGCTGCTCTTGAGCAACTGAGGTAGAGCTGCGATTTTTCCCGCCGTAGCTTTGAGCTTCAGCTGAAGGGTAGAATCTGACGTTGTGGCGTTTACCAACAATGATGAAGGTTAGGGGTGGACGGTCTATCGAGCGGTCCTTTTGTGGTGTTTCGTTGAGGGCTCGACTCCATGCTTCTTGAATTTGTGGCAACTCCTGTTCGTGGATTTGACCGTACTGTGATTCGCTGACGCCGTCTCTGTAGAACATGATTCTTGCCGGTAGTCGCCCTTCATTTTCTTCACTCCACGCTCGGAAACGTTCATAGACCATTGATCCCAAGTCAGCAATGTTCTAATGCATAATCAGTGTCTGTACGCCATTAAACAGCAATAAATTACTAACCTCCTGCCGCCCTGGTTGGAGACGCATGGAACCTGGAAATCTCATGTAGGTTCCATCTATAGAGCCAACAACTGCAGCAATTGACGGACAACCCAGGGCAGCACCAGGCCCAGGGTGTGTAACATCAGCTCCCAGAATGATGGTGTCCTTCATTCGCGGCTCATTATCGAATTGCAAGTCAGTGACCTTGTGTGGTATCCCGCCAAGTTTGATCTGATATTTGAGGGAGACATTCCCGGCGTAATTATTGTCGTTACGTAACTTACCAAGCTTATCGGCAACACAGCATATGGTATTAACGCCGAGGACACAATCGGCCTGCTGCTTAATGGTGGCGTATAGATCCTCGTTCTTGTATGGGAGAATGACTAAAAGAATTTTCGGCGGGGTTTGAAAATGATCGCGGACAGCTTGCGTATCAATACCTGAATATGCGTTGTTGCGGTCAACGTGGCAGACATTAATTGGAGCATTGCCGTTCACAATGCCTTGCGTTGCCAGTTGCTGTTTCAGTTTATCGAACAAATCGTTACCAAAGTTTGAGTTTCCCTTAGCAGAGAGATTCACCACCGACAATTCCTGAAGCATTGAACCAGCCACCATCGGTTGAAAGAGATTGTTTCGAAGGTCCCAGCTGGCAAGATCAATTCGCGGAGTGGTAGTTCGATATTGGAGTGTCGTAGGTGTGAGTAAACGAGCGGGAATTTTCAGTAGATTCCTCCCAATGTTAAATCCCATATTTTCCTGTTGCGTTACAATTAGCGAGCCGACAAATGCCAAGATTTTGTTTAACTAACCAGAGGAAAGTTTTGAGCAGTCAAATTCAGACTCCTCAGTCCTTCCTGCATAAGGTATCTGAGATTGGCACCCGGATCAAGTCTTGCAAAGTCAATCATGCTTGCCACCAGGTCTGATGGAATAGGCTTTGTAAAAATTTGCTGTGTGGGAAACCTTAAGAACTCTGCAGGGACCCAGGAAACCTCCCTGCCACCATCCCGTCCTTGCGGACTTCCGACATTCACAAGCGGGATCCTGACATCTTGGGTCTTACTCGGATTGACTAAATCAATGCGTCAGTGAAGCTTACGAGAGTTGGGGAATACAGAACATACCACTGCGGAAATGCGCACGCAGTTTATCCTCAGTGTAGAAGTCCGTTCTATCAAATAAGTAGAGCGGTCTCTGTGACCTCACGTCCAAAAACCCAGTAAACTTTCGTTGAAGTATTTGTGCATCGGTCGGATCATTGGTACCTGACGGGTCATCTGTGAGGCGAAGGGATACACCCGAGAGATATTTGGCGGCCAAGTGGTAGTGATTGATCTTATTGTAAAATTCTGAAACCAACATCGGCGCGTGGAAAAATGCTGATGCGGTGGTGTTCACATTCAAAAGGATGGATGTGTCACCAGGCCTGATTGAGGTGAAGTATCCCCTGACTGCCTTGAACACATCGCCCATATTCTCATGCCGGGTATTCATGAAGAAGCGATTGGCACCAATCTGGAAGAGATCACGATTTTGAGCCACGAGCTTGGGTGAAAGTAAAGCGTTCAAAGCACGAATGTTACGTTGGTTGTCGTCGACATTGCCGGAAAGAAGATCGGAGGGTCTGTTCTGGAACTTGAGAACGGCGTTGAAAGAAATTATGAAATGTGTGACTTCCTTGGTAGCTCCATCCTGAGTGACGTAGGCAATTTGCGGAACAAATTTCAAGCCAAGCTGGACTTGTTCGTCTTCCATTTTTGGGGTCGTCTTACCATGTTCGAAAATGGGAGAGGTTGTCCAGATACTCAGGCAATCTGTTCCCCATTCAATGTTTGGTAGAAACGATGGTTCTGCTGTCAGGACTTTGAAGATGCGTGACCTCTCTCCTCTGCCCTTGACTTCAAATGATTTGACACCATTGCTTTTGACAGCCCAGAGCTCATCTATGGTGTATTCGTAGACTATCTTCGGAACGGAATGAACTTGGAGGTGATTCGTCACGATTTGTCCAACGACACCATTTGTGCCCGGAGATTGAGTTGAACGAGGACATCCAGGGTTTGCCTTGATGAATGTTTGGGTTGGGGTCTCGAACACTTCTCTACCTTCTTCATCGTCCAGCTGTACGCTTTCGTCTTCATCAGCTGCACTTGGAGCCACCAAAGTGGCAGTGGGTCCGTTGTAAACAGCGGGATGATCTGGTAAACCATTCGTACGAGTAATCACGGCTGCATTATTGGCAGGCCAGGTAGTCGGTGGCAGCTGATTAGCAGTTCCACTGCCGGTTCCAGATGGCTGTGGTGCTCTTTGAATCATAAGTATCAAGCCCGGGTCGTCGGGCTCAGCGGACGCAACAACTCCAACAGTTCCAGCGGCTCCAGGGGCCGTATGATAGTTGCCTCCAATGTTCATAGTACGTGAAGCGATAGAACTTTGTGTGGGCGGGACAAAAGCTGTTGCTGCCGGATTCAATGTCTGAGTAGCTTGGCCTTAGACAGGTTAGTAACGCCCGCAGATATCAGAGGCCTCAACTGACCAGTACTATCATCTTCATTAGGTCGGTACAACGGGCTGTTAGGGCACTGGTATTCTCTAAATGGGAGATGCCCCTGTTCTCTGCAAAATGCGCAATACCCCTTTTTATGGGCATTGAGAACGAAACATTCCTCCGCGACAGGGTTATGCCCTTTTTCGCCGCAAGCGAAGCACTCTTTGGGATTTTGGTTGTCTGACATTGTAAAAATACCGCGGATTGTGGCTTGGTAAGAGGAAACTGGAATACTTGTCTGAATTTGAGAAGACAAGAAGTGATCTGATCAAGACTGATGATTTCTCATAAGCCTTCCAGTGAGGAACATAATATACCCACAGCAGCAGAGCAGACAGTTGTTGATTCGCAAGATAGCGAGCAAATGCGCAAAGCAGGTGACACAGTAACATTGCTTTTGCGAATATCTCATGAGCTCCGAGAAAGCGTTTGAGATCATTGAAGTCTCTTTGGTCCGCCTCCACGAGATGGGCGACAAGCAGTTTGAGGAGCATAAAATAGTCAGGCTCCAGAGCGATGAATTAGAAACCAGGTGATTTGAAAACAATTGTCTCCCCGGTGTGCAGTCAAGCAAAGGAAGAAGGAGTCAGCGGATGTCGAACAGAAGCCACACTAGTAACACACGCACCGCCAAATTCCAAGTCATCCCCAGGTAGCTAGCAATTAGCCAAACCATTAGGGCTAGAACTCTATGATACTAGAAGGCTTTCCAGTAAAGACTTTTGCCCTGGAGTCCTGCAGAACCTATTCGATCTACATCCGATGCGAGGGATTATCTTCTTCTGGATTCCTATTAAGGGCAGAACCCACTTCAGGATAACAATTTACTGAGACCAGGGGCCGATAGTCGGTTGCGCCTAGCGCCCCTCTCCTGAGAATGTACAATTTATAGATCTCTCCAGTTCACACCAGGCTATATGTCACGGCAGGAGTGGCCACTCATAGTCCCTTGATGATCTTGCCGATGTTTAGGCAATTCAAAATCTGGTCGGTGAGCTAGGCTATGTTGTGGGCATGTGTCTCAAATTGAAATGATGTCACACTAATTCTTGGAGCCGACTCACTGAGATATATTGCCTGGATTTGAGCTGCATCTCTAGGTCTAATTCTTGAGCGCCTGAGCAGAGTATCATTGAGAAATCGCGTAACCATTATACCTTCATTAAAAGTCAGCACTTTATCATCACTCCACCAGAGCCTATACCTAGTGAAGTACTTACCACACATAATCATCATACAGACGCCGTCACATCCATAACTTTTCTTGCCACAAGAATAACAGCAAAGATCCTTATCTCAACGCCCTAAGCACACCCTCAAACGCAACCAGCGCACACGCATTCGCAGGAAACGCCCTCAAAAAACACGGCAAGAAACCCCTCCAGTACCCCCTCCACCCATTTTCCCTCCACACCGCCTGAGCAGCATCTCTCCACCTAGGAAACCTCCGTACTCCATCATTGAAACTTTGCACTTCCTTCGATGGCCCCAGCGGATCCGTCATAATCCTCTGTTTGATAACATCAGACGGATACGAAGTAATCCAAAACATCTGCGCGCTCAATCCTCCAGCCCAAAAGTTAACAGCCGGCGTAGATAGATTCGTGTTCTCCGTAAGGACGTTGGTGAAAATATCATAAGTACTCCACCAGAAAAAGAAGAATGTTCTAAATAGTAATGTAGCGCTTAAGCCGTGGTATAATCCCTTGATACCATGCGCTTTGAAAATCTTGCGCGTGCAGTCGATTGGTCCGGAGTATAGACGTTTGGACTTGTCGGCAGCGTATTGGACTTGTAAACGCGCTTTGATGTGTTCTACAGGAGCGGCTATGAAGGAGACAGTCCAGCCTGCTAGGACGCCTGCTAAGCCGTGGCCAACAGGTGGGAGTTTGTAGGTCGAGGAGGGGACACCGTTGATGTTTCGAGGGGCGAAGAGTTTCTCACGAAGGAGGCGGCGGTAGACGGTCAGAGAACCGAGCATTCTGGTTGATTTGCGTTAATATCGTCGTGCTTCAGCTCCCATCTTCCGCTCCTAGTTGTGGGAAGTATGGATGTCCTTACAGCGAGTCCATGAACATCCATCCCACGAGAGGTGGTGTTGCTCCTTTGTACAGTCCTCTGAACCCTTCCTTCCGTATTGTTTGGAGGAGACATTCTAGTGGGCCTTTGAATTGGGCTTTCTCACTAGTTTGGAGGCGTACTTTTATGGTGTCGAATCTGTGAAATGAAGTCAACCCCAAATGTCCTGCTTCGCTACTCTTCAACATATCTTGTCGTCTTGTTTCGTACTTACGGATGTCCAACTACATCAGTCAGTTAGCATTAAATCTCATCTTCGAATGACACGAATTATCTATGATTAGACATACCAGTCAACTTAGCAACCCCAGAAAACACACCCGCAACGAAACCATTCCAATTGGCCTGCGGTTTCGCAGCATTAATAGCTCCGTCCACATCAATCAGGGCAGGACTAGGATTCGGATCTGATTTTACTCCAACATCTGACCCAACTTTGGACGGTTCTTTCACCGCTGCGGTGCGGGACATTGGCGAAAAGGACGGATATCTAGATTGAAACGTCTAAACATGCCGTTTATTTGAGACGGTGAGCGACTGTACAGTCAGATCACTGGACTATCAAGCTTGAATAGGTAGTGCATATTTTTGATACGGAGCTATCGGTCGAGACCCTACTCGATGACGCTTGCTCGGTGTGTCCCGATGATCCTTGCAAGCTCATGCGGGATTGTGGTGGAGCAAATGAACGACATGTCATTCACAGTCGGCATTGTTTGCTAAAGATGTAGTCCTATTTTTTCGGGAGGCAGTTCTTCTGTTTTTCATTCATCTTCTGTATTTTTGAATCGTTGACCTTGTCAATTGTTCGTTGTTGACAAGATCTCACATATCTCCATACTAGCACGGGAACTACCGGCGTAGTAAGAAGTAGCTACTCGTGAGATCGGAGTGTAGTGAAAAGCATCACCCCGGATTTCATAATCCCATACAAGAAGATGGCTTCCCAAGTGAACCCTGATCCAACCCGAGTGGTCGCATCGAAGAAAGGTTCCCCACCTCCTCCTCATACCCTCGGATTAATGCTTACAACTCTCACAGTATGGACCACTCTCATAACAAACACAGCCTACCTCTCCGGTCTTCTAACCCTAGACTACTCCCTCAAAAGGTCGGGTAGCAAGTACCCCCTCATAGCCCTCTACACGGACGCCTTCCCACAAGAAGGTCATGCAGCTCTAGATTTGCGAGGTATACCCAAGAAACATGTGCCCTATCTCCTACCTGAGAAAGGTAAAGATTACAGCAATGATCCCAGATTTTACGATTGCTGGTCAAAACTCACGCCATTCAGTCTTGTGGAGTATGAGAGGGTCGTGCAGCTGGACAGTGATATGCTCGTTCTCAAGAATATGGATGAGTTGATGGAATTGGAACTTGATGCGTCGGATATGGAAGGAAAGGGCGATAGAGTCTTTGCGGCTAGTCATGCTTGTGTTTGTAATCCATTGGGGAAGGGGCATTACCCTAAGGATTGGTATATTGCAGCTTCCACTTTTCTTCGCGGCACTACCAAAACCAATAACATGATATAGGGTTCCCGCCAATTGCGCTTTCACATCCCAACACTCCGATCCCTCGAAGGCACAATTTCACGGCGCACCCTCAACTTCTGGCCTAGCAATGCCAAACGGTGGTCTCCAAGTCGTAAATCCTTCTTTGGCTATCTACAATCTAATCCAAGAAAGAATGTCCAACGACTCTGTTATGTCCTACGAATTCGCAGATCAATCCCTCCTTGGTGACCTATTCCACGGGAGGTGGGTCGCCCTCCCCTATATCTACAATGCACTCAAGACGCTACGGTGGGAGGGTGTACACAGGGAGATATGGAGAGATGGAGAAGTGAAGAATGTGCATTATATTTTGAGTCCGAAACCGTGGGATGAGAGTGAGGAAGTTAGGAAGGAGGATAAGAAGGGTGACAATGAAGAGGAGGGAGTAGAAGTATTGAGGAAGGAAGAGGAAAGTAGGAGGAATAGGGCGAATGATGGGAAGAGAGATGTTGCTAATGCGTGGTGGTGGAGGATTAATGAGGAGAGGAAGAAAGAGGAAGTGAAAAAGGGTGTTAACGATGGATTTTAGTTGTGGGAAAGTCACTGTTGAGGATGCTCCCAGTTTGCACCGACTAGGAGAGAAAATACGCTCCGTTCTGACATGTACCCCCTAATAACATGTCGATTCATCAGGCGTAGGACCCCATACCTTTCCACCCGATCCAATTAGAAGGAAATTCTCCCAGAAACCCTCAGCGCGTCGCTTTTTGGTACCAGTCCGCCTGAATCCACGTGCCGTCGACCCGTCCCATTCTTTCCACCATGCAGGATCTATTCCATTCGCTTTCGTGACTTCTTACTGGCTCAGATGATTAGGTTCGTCATTCATCTGGTTGATGTCCGTATGACCCCGGGGTTTGATTCTCTTCACCTACAACAGCGAACATTAGGATGTGTCTCCTGCGACGAGGATTTGGAATATCAATATGCCGGAAATTCGTGTGTATTGCTTGAGGTCTGCTGTCTCTAAGTACTATGGTGAGTTTTATTCATAATTCCGAGTAAATCTGACCGTTTGTTTCGAGTCTAACGGGATTTTCGTTCCGCTGGTTCTGCTATGGTACATATTGATCACTACCAAAGTGATATCTGCTCTACCTCCGCAAATACAACGCTCGAGCTAACAGTATTCCTATATTATTCAAGTTTTTCTCTCTTTGTTTCTCTTTCCTTCTTCCCACACCCTCCCCCACCCCCTCCAAACTCGAACTTCGTGTATTCGTATTCGACATCTTTTTCGCCAGCAATCGAGCGTTCAAGTTGCTTTTCTCGTACAACTTTGCTGCTTGTACACTCTCCGCGTGTTTCATCCAGTTTCTTTAGTTACTTTGTATTTATGTGCAACGAAAGTCTTCACCGTTTAGCTACTGGTGTGGAACCTAGGGGTATGGGTGCCAATGCTGTTGATTCTGATAATGACAGTAATGGGGTGGCCTCGTCGAGGTCTTCCAGCCCACCTGCGTCTGAAAATGAGGGAAATTTGGATCCGGCAGTTATGGAAGACGGGGTTACCAGCGCATCGGAAGGGCATCAGAACACTCCCTCTACGTCTGCGACAGAGTCTACTGCGGAGGAAAGCAGCGATGATGATAGTTTGGACGAAAGCAGCAATGATAATACTCGCAGTAATGGAGCGGCCTCTACGTCTGATTCCAGTCCATCGGCGTTAGAAAATGGAGGAAATCAGGATCCAGCAGCAGTCATGGAGGACGGAATTACAAGCGCATCAGATGGGCCAGAGAATACACCATCTACGTCTGCCACAGAGTCTACTACGGAAGACAGCAGCGATAATGATAGTGTGGAGGAAAGCAGCGATAATGATAGTGCGGACGAAAGCAGCGATGATGATACTGCCAACGACAGCAGTGATGACGATACTGCGGATGACATCAGCGATGATAATAGTGTCCGCGACAGCAGCAACGCTGAAACTTTAGAAAGTGGGTCTCACATAGCAATGGAAATGCCTTTGGCATATGACATGATCGTAGGGGTCGCTGGCCGCACTTCACCTTCTGCTCCTCCATCACAAACCCCTATCGCCAATCTGGCTCCCCAAGAAGCTCCTCAATTCAACAGACCAGCCAACCGGCCTATTTCTTCGGAACCTCAATACAACAAACCAATCGCCCGCCCTACTACTGCTATTTCGCGCAGCGCAAACACCAACAACACTGGTGCGAGTACCTCCGGCCATGTTGTTGGTCCTTCTGCTCAGTCGTCTACTGAGTTCCTGTTCCTTAATTCTGTGTCATTCCTTGATACTCCTGATACTCCACCCACTGTTCAATCTCCGGACCGTCAATACAACGAGCCAATGGCCCGCAACGGTTGGATTGGTACACCTACTTTCGCGTCTCCTCCGTACGAGGTCTTTGGTTCTGCGGCACTCGGTGGTATCCCCGATACTCCACCTGGTGTTCGATCTCCAGCCAGTCGATTTGAAATTGAAAGTGCCCACATTGGTGCATGGCCGGCCCACGATACCTCTTCACCTTGGAACAAACCCCTGTCCGTTAGCACAGATTTCCGTCCGTTTTTTCCCACAGATTCTGCGGGTACTTATCCAGGATATATGGGTATTCCGTACTCTGACCCGCAGAATCGAGAACGAGACAGCTCAAGGTATGCGCAGAATGCAGATGCTGCAGAGAATTCTAGGAAAGTTGGGGAACTAATGACTGCGCGAGATAATTCCGAGTCAGCCGTTCCTGCTTCTGTCGCCACTTCAAGCGCACACGGTAGGAGTTTGAATCGACTATGGCCTCTTCCGGGAGACGCGGATAATTCTGACGCTGACAGTGAAGCAGACTCCGAGGGCGTACTCACTCCTGAAGAAGAAAAGGGGAATGAGGAGGGTGGCAGGCAACGCGATGATGACCTGGATGCTATAATGCGAACCAATGATTTTTTCCTCCACGCTGCTCGAATGGCTGTGGACCGTTTTCCCAGGCTGCACGATCCTCGCCTTGAGCAGCACAACAACGACTTCCATGCTCTTCTGCAGTCTGCTGAAAGCCTCTACGCGGAAACCATTCTCTCAACCAATCTCAAGTTCGATTCTGCTTTCTTGGAAGATACAGAATCTTTCCTACCCAGATATCTTTCCACCGCATCATTCGCGGCAGACTCAAGCCTCCGCATGGAGTTGCGCGTGGGGATCATTTCGGTCAATTCGATGGGCCTCGATGCAGAGAAACTCAACAAGCAGGTCTTCCAACTCCTTGCTGGAATAGAGCAACAACAAGAAGCGGAAGACCCTGAAAACAGTAAAAGGAATCCTGCGTACTTGACACACTGCGCGATCATTTGCACATATGTCGCAAAATTGTACCACTCTATCCGTTCAATCTGCCTGATTGTGCCAAAGCTCTTGAGAGGGGAAATGCCAGTCCGTCTTGCTGGCCCGGTCCTGTTAAACACTATCAAAAAGGCAGCAGCGAAAGTGATACGAACAGTCGAGGGAGTATCTGCGACTGCAGTAGACGTACACACGGACTTCGTTGAGAACTTTAGACCAGATGAAAGGGTTTTGCAGTTATGCGATCTCGGGGGTCTAATGCAGGATTTATGCAAAGACGTGGATCACGTACGAAACCTGGTAGCCCAATTGGACTCCGGTATGGCGACTGGCCTTGGATTGGCCTTCCCAAAAAATTCTGGATTCCAGGACGACATACAACCCGCAAGATCCAACCTTGGCACCGTAGCCACGAACCTAGAGTCTGCATTTCGCGAAAGCCTTCTGATAAACTCTCATTCGAGGGGATGATATGCGGTGTGAGTGTGCTGTGGGAATGTTTGGTATCTGTGTGGATGACATTCTCGGTAGGGATTGGGGACAGTTGGCTCGATTATTTATGACGTACTTGCCAATTTATTGATTGAGCGTCATGTACTGTAATGTAATGCAAGTTCTTTTGTTGTCTTCACAAATCGAATCATGAATGTGTCCGGAATCCGTGCAGGGTATAATCCAATTTAAGATTTTCCAAAAGAAGTCCTCCTGCTTATGACTCCTGACTAGGAATTTGGCTGATGGCGTAAGAGGTTTTAAATATACTAAGGGAGTGCTATGATTCTGTTTGTACTTATCTTTGTTCATTCAATATCAATAACAGTTTGGGATTCGAAAAGAAGGACCCGATCATCGTTACTGATTTGTTCAAATACCGTTTCTCCATTCTTGCATTCTTGGTCTGATCGTACTAACATGTATACTTGAGTAAATTTATTTTATTTCCTGTTCCAAATCCAACTTGTATTAATGAGCGACCGCGATACAAGAAGAACCACCCCAGCTTTCCCACATCTATTCTTTTTCATCCTTATCAACCTTCTACCTTCCTCTCAGACCTCTCAATTTGCAGCTACTCAGCAATGATCATCCGTATTAGGACCCCCTCCATAGATGCAATTACCAGCACAAACAGTAATGAAATCGGCATCCCCAGTTTTATCATTGGTGCATTGCCAGAGAGAATTCTGGATCGTGCGATCATCAGTGGGTTTCCCGGCGTCGGCGAGTTTGCCTTTGATGTAATCTTTGTAGTTGCCTTGTTGGGACATTAGTATGAAAACTGCGATTTCGGCAAGGAGAATGGGTGTCCTGTGTGATCGTGACGTATGAAGCGCTTGATTAGGGGATAATTGCAAGGTGGTCGAGACTTACCACGCTTGATGAGGTCCCATCCGCACCAGTTGTATGGACCGTAGCAGTTGTCTGCGATGGTTGTTCCGGTCAAAGCCACGGCGGCAATGGCAAGAGAGAAGGAAGTGAGCTTCATGTTGGATTGTTTCGACTTTTTTGGATTTGATCTTGAGTAGAGGACTGTGGAGTTGTTTGAAGTAATGAATGAGCGCGATACTGCTGTCCTTATATATTCACCGACAGGCAGTGCTAAGTTGAGCGGGCAATATAATCCCTTTGGTCTGGCATCTCTTTTGCCCACAATGAACATCCCATTTCACCCATACCCATAATGCCCAGCTATTGAAGGGTCACCAAACGGATATTTAAAGCCATTTCCGTGGTCTTACTAAACAGAATTTCATTCTTCGCTGTGCATATCTGATGGCGTGACATGTCCAAAGTGCCCTCAAGTGCATTACTAGTACATGGTCTTAAAACCGTTTACGCGCTTGTCAACCTCGCCAGCGCTCTATTGTTCCCATCTGGGAAGATGTCAGAAATAGGAGTTGTGTTCCCATACACAGGCGGGATATTTGTGTTACCATAAGCATTACACCGTGATTTCTGCAGCGATATTCGGTCTGATAAGGTGGAATGGGGTTTGGATATCAGGAAATCCGGATAGTGTGTGTTGTCGCAAAATACTTGAAGGCAGAGATCGGCCAATATTGGTTGTAATCTGGGTCAGGGTATAAATTAGAATTTGCCGACAGAGGTTTCGAGCACCAGCAAGCCGGCTCGTGTAGGTCGAGCTAAGTGTAATCAAATTTCTTTGATCAAATTACTCAAAGGGTCATTCACCTGTATCTTATCTGCCTGAGCATGGAAAGTCTCTAGCAAAAGCAGTGGTAGACATGCCTGGCGCGTTGAGATCTCGGACTTCGATTGTGAATACTAGTCTTGCTGAAGCTATGCTTTGGTTCCTGGCTATCTTCTCGATGCATGGCTCTGAGCGCGTTGCACAAGAATATACAGATTATTTTTCGAGCCTTCGGATTTACTTTTGGAAAAGGACGGCGATTGGAGGATGCAATAGCGATGTACTGGAGAAGGAAAAAATCGTGATGAAGACTTGTAACTTCCACTTTCGGACCAAGACTGTCGTGAAAGTCCACCCTTTTTCTTTCCGCCACCACACCACATAACAAACGTTTCATCACGCTTTGTGTGAGCCTCACGCTTTTATCATTATAGAGTCATTTTATAACAACATGGCTTTCAGCAGGATCTTCTCGCTGTTTACTGCAATCAGAGACAAGATAACTGCTTACAATACCAAATCCGAAAGCGATACCAAATAGTAGAAAAGCGCGAAATCCGAAAGCGAACCTAGCCAGCAGATAGGCGCGACATCAGGCAGCGATACTGACCAGCCGATAAGCGCGAAACTGGATCACGCAACCATATTCCCCTTCTTCGATCTAACACGCGAGTTGAGAGATCCAATCTATTAAATCGCCATCGCAGACATGACCCACAAAGGACGGTTGGAAATCAAACCAGGCTTTCTCCCTTCTTTGCTTCAAGCCAGTAAAGTGTTCCAGGGCCGTGCTTCCCCATACTGGGCGGTGGTATATCACAAGGTAATGAAAAGGGATCATTGTATTGAGTTGGTAAGAAAGCCTTAGGCCCGTCGTCCACTTGTTTCACGCTGTCCGCCCACATGCACGCATGCCCAGCACGCTCAGATGAGGTTCGCGATCGCTAAATAGCCATGGATGACAGTGTGCGTGACTCATCCGCCCACACAGCTTATGGTGTTGCTGCTTTCGCGTTCACTGCAATCACAGTAGATTCCTTCTTGCATTAGTACGTACATAAGTTCATAGTGATAGGAAGCAAGCAGCACGATATTCAGCCATGTTACCTTCCTCCATCATATTCGCGATTTCGTTCACCGCTCTTTCATCGCTTTCAGTACACACCACAAAGTAAATCGGTCCAGCTAGCACAGATGGTATGCATCAAACACCTCAGACCTTCTGTCATCAAAAGACAAGCTCAACTTTCATGAGAAAGTGCAAACATTGTTGTTTATCAAGCAGTTTTGTCATCATTGGTGAGATAAAAACCTGTAGCAACTACATTCGAGCATTTTGTGAAAAATCTGTGAAGAAGGAAAAAATTCATCGAACACTGAGGCGATTTTGGCATAGGTTCTATGCCAAGAGAGTGAGTGCCTAGTGATTCTGTTGATGCCTGAGGACCCCTCTGGTTTCTACTCGTCAATTCTTTCCCTCCACTTTTTCGAGAGCTTCGGTCATTACCAGGCATCGCTATTGGAAATGTCTGATTGGAGGTAGGATTTCGTTTGATAGTCGATTGTACCATGTATCATTTAGGGCTTTGGAGATACGCCACCTGATATCGTTTTGGCCGTCGGTATGATGTGTAGAGAGACTGTTTGAGGCAGAGGTTGGTTAGGAAGAAGGAATGCTATCCACATGAGGTTAGTTCAGGGGTCAATGATATCATCTCGAACTCGTCTCCACCTCGGATCTTGGAGGAGGCCGCCCGCTCAAGGTTTACCCAGACACTCCGTACGGATAAATCTGTACTTGAGTACGATATATATCCAATTATCTACGTGACATACACACATGCATCTGTTTTCAACATGCCGTCCAGCTATGAGGTGATCCCTTCCAGCTCACTGATTAAGAAATGTCTGACCGCATAGTTAGGTTAATGAGAGTACTGTAGCCGCCACGCCTTACAACCTACTACGCATCGTTGGTGGGTGGGGCAATGTAAGGTGGACATAATATTATCGTGGAGCCACAATTTTATTTCAAGAGCTGACTATTCACAACACGGGTCCTGGGCTCCTGTACGTTCACTGATCGCCACTACTTCCACCATAATTCCACCATCTCACTCTGGCCTCTCCATAGAATGTTCCGTAGCATGATCGCAGGAACAACTACTGCCGCTGTGTTTGGCATAACTTTTGCCATTATTTCCGCTGTAATTTGCGGTACAGCAGCCCTCCCATTCATTTTCGGATCCTCTCTTGGGTTCGCGGTTGGTAGTCTCAGGTGGTATGCTGCATCATCTGAGGAGGCTCTCTTACGCTTGAACACACACACCGCTCTCATGCGATTACACCTTCTGGGAAATTTTCCATGCGAGAAAGTGATTCGCGGTTTGAGACCCAGTGATTATAGGAGGGATGTGTTTGAGAAGAGTTGGATTCTAAAGAGCATGCTTACTGCGAGTTGGTTGACGGCTTTGCCCGCGCTAGATGATATCCATGCGAAGGAGGAGGCGGAGATTGTGGATAACTATAGTCGAGATGGAAGAGGCGAACATAGCCCCTTGGAGATTGTTGGGGAATCATGAAGTTGATGTCACATTGACGGAGCACGAGTTTGACCGACTTTGTCAGCAGCGTTGTGGTCAAATGACCGCTCCTACGCAGATGGTAATGGGGCGGCAATCTGTGTCGATTGCAGTTCTGAGACTTGCAAGAGCTACTTGATTAGGCGCCGTGCATAGCTCTGCTCCATATAATGCAAGGCAATATGGCAGATACAACACGACTACAAGCCCGACGTTTGAGTTCTTCTTATTCCTGAGTGACGAGTTTACTTTTAGTCCACAACGCAAATCAGTTTTCCCGCGTTTTCATTCCTCCCCATTTTTGCATGAGCCTTGCCCACGTCCTTCCAAGAGAATACCTCGTCAATGACAACTTTCAGAGTACCGTCCTTGAATCCTGGCAGAAGCACTTGCTCAAAGGTCTTCTTAAGTTCATATCCGTACTCGAGGGAGCGACTTCTGAGGGCAGTACCAGTAACAATCAGACGCTTCATTTGGAGAACCCTGAAATCAAATTTTTCAACGACGCTTCCACTCAATGCGGCAACAAAGATGATCGTCCCATCGGTTGCGGCCACTTTTAGATTCCTCTCCCAATAAGAAGCGCCTACCATGTCAATAATCAAATCAACGCCTTTCTCTTCGGTCTCTGCCAATACTATCTGAGCCCAATCGTCGGTTTTGTAGTTGATGGCAACATCAGCCCCGACCTGTTTACACAGAGCTATCTTTTCTTCCGAGCCGGCGGTAGCAAAGACCTACTTCTTTCAGAACTAATTACAAACTGTAAACTTCTCAAGGAGACAACTTACCTTGGAAGCGCCCAGATATTTCGCAAGCTGTATGGCAGATAAACCAACACCCGAAGCTGCGGCGTGTATCAATACTGACTTCCCTGGCTTCAGATTTCCATGAATGTGTGAAGCTTGAAAAGCGGTAAAGAAGGTCTAGGGCATGTTAGTTAGGACAGTGACCAGAGTACAAGTGAAAGGAGATTACTTCTGGAACGCCTGCGGCCTCTTCGAAACTCAAATTCGAAGGCTTGGGCATAATCATCTTTTCAGTAAGAGCAATCTTCTCAGCGTACTAGGTGACCTTTAGCACTGAGGACAAACCGCCATCCGGCCTACTTACAGCTTCACCTTTTGCTAGTCCAAGCACTTCATCGCCGACTTTGAACCTATCACTAGCTAGGATATCGTAAGCTCCATTCATTTGGGATCGATTTCTACAATCTGGTCATCAGGTTATACCATCAGGCCCTTTGGCTTCCACAACACCGCTAAACTCCACTCCAAGGATTTTTCCAAACAACGCCATTACGGCGGGAGGATAATTTCCCTGCCTTTGACCAATGTCCATTCGATTGACACCAAAGGCTTTAATCCTGACGAGTAGTTTATCTTCGGTCGCTTCGGGATCCTGAACATTTTCGGCAATATATAAATCTGCAGCCGTGCGGCCCTCGTGGATGTTAATTGCTCGCATGGTAATGGAATGTGCGGTGTCAGTGATACAGATAACTGAACTTTTAGTGATGCGCAGCAACTGCACTCTATTCGTATGAGCTGAATAGGGTAGAATTTGTGCTGGTAGTGTCCTCTGAAGCTCTATTTAGAATTTGTTATGATTGGGTTGTCTCGTTGTCCTTGTTGCGCGTTATTAATATATGCTATATATCATACTCAGTTTTCGTTTCTGATTGGCGGTAACAGCTATTTGCGCCATTGGCTGCATAAGCACATCTTCCCCTAATTAAATTGATGCTACGGTATCCTTACGCTTGATCCAGCATGGAACGGATCGTAGGATACAGCAGGAGATGCTAGTGTCTATAGGAAAGTTGCACGGCCCAACCCTCCTACCAACAACACCAACTTCTCTATTATTCTGCCCATCATCATTCGCTTTGCCCACCCACCCAGGCTTTGGAAGCCTCTTCACCTATATATAGCTTGGGCAGGGTACCGTGAGTACAAGGGAGGTGACCTGATCACGCAGGGGTCAAGCGGCATTCAGCTTTCATTTAGGCACGCGGTCTGCTTTGAAATCGCCTGAATTCCCTCCTTTGTGCCTACACCTCCAAATTTAAGTTATTATGATATGGATATACAGTGCCAAATAACGGTGCAAATAATGAGATAGAAGGAAGGATGTTCTGCATTTCCTAATATGGCGTGGTGACTTCCGAAACCGGCAACTCCCCGCAGCTTACCAATCGCCTAAAGGTACTGTCGGGTATCAGTAGTCGACCTCACGTTCACCACCACAACTAAACGCTGATACAAAAGAAAAGAAGCACCCGTGCTAGTATCTTGACTAATAGGATCTGGAACAAAATACGAAACTTCTCACACATGACTACTGCCGATTTAATGTCCCCCGGTGGTCCATTGTTCCGCAAACCAGGCACAACACACGCTCAATTCTGCGACTCCTGGAACAGACATGCTCAGCTTGTATGCCAATAGTTTTTAGAATTCGGTGTAGAAGAATACGTGCAGATTCACTTGCCCGATACCCCAAATTCCTTGTCCGTCAATACCAATCTGAGTGCAGCACAGAATGTCCTTCAACAAGCGGATGGTGTAGCATTTGTACAATGCCGCTCTCTGCGTACAGTTGCCGGACTTTTGCAGCCTTTTGGCGACGGTGGGAAACACCCATACTTTGCAACTACAATTGCTGTTGACGAGAGAAGGTTTCTGCACGAGGAGAGTGGTGCTACTGCTATCAAGAATGATCAACCTCTTTTTGACATTCCGGCGCTGGATGTGGACGAGTGGAAGAGGTTGGCATTGGGAATGGGCGGTATAGAACATGTGAAAATCAGGAGTGGGAAAGCGGTGATTGCTGGCCTGTGGTGGAGGGAGTGGGAGGATATTTGCAAAGAAGAGAACAAGCGATGCATTTAGAATAAAGCAAAGGGGACCGGTTAATGGGGCATACCATTTCTTGCTCGAGGAGATCTATAATGATTTTGTCCCATTTTAATCTGGCCATCCCCTTTCATTACTCCATGTGCCAATTGAAACTAGGACAGGCTCTCTGGGGTTTGAAGCTAGAAACTATATCTGTAAGCCTTTTAGCATGTCTAAAGCTTCTAATACTAAGCTATAATTCAATATCCAGATGCTTATAAGACAGTAGAGCTTTTCTAAGGTCTCTAAATTAGTTTATAGACCTCAATAATTCCAGCTACATCCCCATTTCAATTGGCAAGAGGGAGTAGACGGGACCAGAATACTGACAGTGCTTACTCATGAGGCTCCATGCGAAGGCCTTTGGCCATAACAAATGGAGCTGAACCTTTGTTAGTAACTGGTCATACCTAAGACTCGATTATTGCAACTTACATATTCTGGTATCCATGAATCTTTGGATCTCGGTTCTCTCTTCTCAGACCAGCTATGAAGACTTGAACCTCTTCCCGTTGCCACTGTGATCGATGTTAGTCCTTTCTTCATCGAAGCAATAAAATGACATACCCCCAAATAGTTCGTAAACAAATGCATTGTCCATCCTTCTACTCCATCCTCAAACGCTATGCGGTTATACGCTCCAATCTGCTTTAATTTTGGATTCTTAGGCCACGTTCCCATTGGCCACTTGAAAGTTTGATACACAACATTTACAGACCCTGCCTTCTACATTAAGATCTCCGTATCTTCAGCAATTGAAAAGCTTTTGCCGAACGTCTTTACGGATTCCAACGCAAGCACACTATACTTTTCCGCATATGTGCCTTTTGTACTGTCGTCTGGACTTCTTGCTACCACGCTGATCTCAGCATGTTCGAACCAACCCCCAGGTTTCAGAGTAGTGTATATTTCTCCATACAGAGCGTCGTAGTCGGCAACGCAGCCGTATAAACAGCGCGCATGTATGAAGTCGATTGTTGAGGGGCGAATGTCCAAGGGGCCGTAAAGTCGTCGACAAAGAATTCGAGGTTGGGTGGGACTTTGTCTGGTTGAATTGGGGAAAGGTCTGTCGCGGATACCGAAGCTGAAGGATGGGCATCTGCAAAGTCCATCGCCCAGATGCCGGTGCCAGTCCCTAGGAAACTATGTAAAAACCAACCAAACAGTGTTTGGAAATCAATACTAACCTATGTCGAGGACGCGTTGTGGATGGGAGTCTATTGGCGCAAGATATAATCTTCCATTTAGCGACATAGCAAAAATATGGTTATACAAGTCGAGATTATCCTCTACAATATTCAATCAGCCTGATGCGAGTTCTGTCCTTTTTCGAAGCACTTACGAGCTTGTTCATCGTTCGGACCCCTATTGACTGCTCAGCTTGTGATCTTGAAGCAGCATATGGAAGAAACACCGACCAGTACGCCCCCTGACGATAACTATGATACCTCCGCCCATTTTCATACACATATTCAAAGACCTCACTCCTCAAAGACGAAGTCTCAGAGGTAATTCCCGAATCTCCATATGCAGAATCACGATCCGAATCAACTGAGATCTGACCCGTCTGGTTGTTATTGAAATTCATTTGCTGATCGTGATCAGGTACCAGCTGCTGATTCGACCCAAGCGGTTGATCTTCTGCCATTGCATAAAAAGAAAAAGAGAACACAGCAAAGACGGCTTGAAGTACAAACAAATAAAATGGACATGAACGCATTATTAGGATGTTCATAAGATGCGGCAATACGAGCCCTTTCTCTGGGTGCATCTTTCAAGCGGCATTGGTGGACTCGCAGTGGCTTGATGTGGCTTGATCTAAACTTTGACAGGTGTTTTCTGAAGACTCGGAGGAGTAAGGATCTTAAAATTCAGAAATATTGACACTCTGAGTGGTGGGGTTTGGAATTTTTCCAATAGCGCCGTTCGGAATCAGAGAGAGGTATTGGTCCTCCTCGTGGTGATGTGTGGGGAAGATGACCTGATCTACCGGCTGTACAGCACAGGCCCGAGTTGTCTCTTGCAGAACCGGGGAAGCCGGTTGTTAGTGTTACCAACTCAGACGGGAGCGGGCCGTGTCTAGACCGTCAGCTCCGGGAACAATACTCCGGCTACTACTTTCCTACTCTTCCTTACCGATTGAACCTCAGTCGCAGCCGGGATTTTCAAAGTATATGAATCAGTTAGAGTTCCACTCAGGGTTTATCGTATCAATAGCTCTTTGTCAATTGATTATCTTGGTTCTACCAGCTCTTCATATACTAGATGGGTCCCTCATTGGTTTTCCCAATCTCGAAATCCTGGGTGGTAGTACAGACTCTCGGCGCATACGAAGGGTCTACCTCGTAGGACAGTTACGCCATCTCCTCAGCGAATCAGACACTTTGAAAACACCGCTAGCTCTTGTAATTGGGCGTATTCTGATGGCGTAAGTAGCGCTGGACCCTTCCGATGCAAAGAGAGCCTGCATCTTCCTGCATGGTGACAAGACTGCAGGTGGACGTCGGAACGTCCGAAAGTAAAGCATGATTGGGGAGCTCAAATTTTGGGATGCAAACAATAATCTTACACCGACAGTCCAAGGGACAATATGCTCACGAATCTTCTGGAAATATCCACCACGCGCGACCGAGAATCGCTTGGCATCGACAAGACACCTGCTCCAGCCTTATCACTCGTCGATTGTTCGACGAGTTCTTTAGGGCTACTACTACTAGTGCCTGCTGAATAGTCACCCACACGTGTTTCGCCCAGTGAATTGTTCACCGGTCCTGCCACACCATCAAATAAAGAACTAATCAAAGCTGGCACAGCAGACATCTGTTCACCGACACCGAGACTCCTGTCATTAGCCTCTAGCGTCCATCTCAATCCACATTGATTTCCATCTTGTCTTGCTGTGCAAATTTTGGCCGTGGCATGAGCAGACGAGGATAGTAGGCGCAAAACTGCTATATGAGTGGAAGGTTCGAATTTCAGTTCCTCTTAGCCAGCGAGAGAGGTATGCTTTGAACGAACGTTGATCGACGTTGCCTTTGCCATTGGTTTCGCAAGCGACCTCGAACATTACACTGTTGTTGAAGGAGATGTTCGTGTCGTTCAAAGATGCCATCTCCATACATGAGCTAAAGAATGGCAGTGGTGCTCTCACAATTACTGCTTGCAGACTGTGATTTATGGCTGCGTTAGCGCTAAACCCAACGAGCACATGTGTGTCACCTACAATGTTATGCATGATGGCGGCGCCGGGATGAAATCACCCTACCGCTAGCGGGCGTGTACTGAACATAATCCTTTGAGGAGCAATTCACTGTATCACCCGAGCCATCGAGAATATGATATATCATCGATCAACCCGATTGCAATCGCCCAATTCCATATCTTCTTCGCCTAATCTAGATAGGTAGCATTGTTGGTATAACTAGCAAGTCTGGTTGCCATGTTAGAGAAAACGTTATTTGTGATGGAGTTGTTGTACGTATATGCTGAGCTGAAGCTGCAGATCTTTCACCGCAACCCTCCACCGCAGGTTGTCGTATCCCACCGTCCCGCTTGGCCGTTTAAGTCGGCCTAGGCCAGGGAAAGCAACTGTGGACTTGTGGTTGGCAAGTCTGGGTATTTGTATTCTATAGCAGCCATTGTGGATAAGCCCTAGAAAGACTAATCATCATTGCCCAAGCTTTTGCTTCGGTTTCCAGGCATGTAGTTAATATCTGCTCCGACCTGCTCAAGTTAGCGTAGCTTTCATATTTGCGAACTCAATCTGTTAGCTGGAATAATATAGCTTGCGTGGTGGTGGTATTGCACATGGTATCTCCAGCATACACCAGTAATTTATTGATGAGTCAAATATTCCGCCTGCTATTCACCGGAGTAGGTATCATTGATCAAAGAGAACCGGAATGGGTTACTACTTAACTGATAGTAGAGTGAAGACAGATTGCCTGGCACATCTCCCATATTATTGCCATTGTAGTACTTGACTATACTGTATGCAACTGTTGCTGCGGCATTCACGATGAGCTGGAAATAGCGAGTGGTTGGACTCTACCAACAATGAAGGGATGATTGACCAGTGCTCGTAACGTCAATCATTAGAGCAACTCTGAAAGGCGGACACAAACGAGTACCTGGAGTAGTTACTATCAAGGAAAGCAAATGACAAAGAAAGCAAATCTGAAGAAAGATTTGAGAGATAAACATTAGGAGTGACATATTTTGAATCATGGTTAATCGCCTGTAGAAAAATAATACGCAGGGACGCAGTCCAAGAACGTTGGTGTTTAACAGCCTCTCATATGTGATCTTTCGTTTCTCTAAAAGGTCTAACTTGTATAGGATAGGAAATCATTATGAAATAGAGATTGCATAATCAGAAATAGAGAGCGTACGTGTCAAGTTTCACCAAGCTTCTACCAACTCGAATTGTCGCAGAGATGGACGTTGTTACGCCTACCTAGATACCAAATCTAGGGAATTAATTCGTAGAAGGAAGAGGTCTTAAATTTTCCACAGCGAGGCACCAGAAGCGAATGCCACGAGTCGGTTGGATTACTGCGCCGCTCGTATTGAATGGCTAGATTGCGAAACGAAAGCAAGCTTGAGAGCTCCTTACGAAGTGGCATAGGCTGGACCATATTTGCTCCATCAGTTAGTCTGACAAGATAGAACTTCGTAGCAGTTTGCAATATTCGTGATTGTGAGTGGAGCTTCAAGAAACTACATGGTTGTGAAGCTCCGATCATCTTCGCGGGTCTTTTTGACGATCAATATACGAATAGAACTAAGAGGTGTTACGAGTCTTTAAGTGTACTCAAAGCCTCTTGACTTAACCACTAGCCAGAAGCAAATAATAGTACAAGTCTTTTATAACGTTCTTTCTCTCTCAGATTCATGGATCTCGCGCGTCCCGGACACATCCGAGTTTCAGCCGGAAAGGAGTACCTAGAACGTGAGGAATAGCCGCCAAAAATTAGCCGCCAGCTGCCGTATTGTTGCAGCTTCACGCCAGCCTTCACGCCAGCCATCTGTACCTTACCTTCATTCTTTCTGCAAAGCATGAAGCCAAGATGTAGATTACTTCTTTCAATGTTGTGGAAGAAGTCGCGCTCAAGCTGCCCCCTCGATTCTGGTAAAAGCAAATGCTTGACCGCTTTGAGCAATTCCTGTTTGCGAACGGCCAGCTTCTTGTGGTATCGTTGTACTTTTGCCGCCGGTATCTTCATCCTCTAACAAGTTTTCTTCCAGGACCACAGCCCGCTGCAGTGTCGAGTTGGTAGGAGATCTATTATGACGTATCTCCACATGGGAACTTCACTTTCCATATTTAAGGACTGAGCAAGCAATATGGGTGTATAGGCCGTATAACTTCATCTGAACTTCACATTGCTGACCTATGTTACTACACAACCGTCTACGAACATTTTTCCGCCGAGATAAATACAGTCACACCCCTGGCCGCTTCGGCTATGCCTCAGATTCTTTCCCAGGATCCATCATGAAACACCGAGGTTACGCGAAAGCCATCTCGCCGATATACTCAGTTAAGAAGATTGGGGAGTTTCATCCTACCATACGAGCCAAAGTGGCGAAATTCTGTCAAAGCCTCGAAGAGTATAAAGATAGAAAACTGTCCATATGAACAAGGCAGGATGGCGTTGACAACAGATATTATTGCAGAGTATGCTTTTGCAAGAGCGTATTACCAGTTTGAGTCGCCAGACTTTGAAGAGACACTGCGTGAGGCATTACCGGCCATATATACAACCGTTCAGTTCGCATTACACTTCCTTGTGGTATTTCCGATATTGGATACGTTACCAGTCTGGTGGCACTGAGAGCGCAGCCCCTCTTACAGCCTGTTGATGGCTTGACATTTGTATGTACTCCATCCTGTTTCTTACTGCCTTCTCTTAAGACTGCACCGTTTCAATGACGAACGCCGATGTTTGATGAATGAGGATATATCTAAGACCTCACGAATTCAGCCCCTGAAGATGGTTTGAAAGCCTTGAGAGATATTATGTGCTTTTCACGAAAGGCAGTGAACAATGCTTAGGTTTGAAGCGAGTTTTTTCTTATTTTTGTTTTTCTCACACATGGAATTACAAACTCTACGAAGCCGGAGCACTTATCATTTGCACAGTCTCGCTGAAGCAGGATTATATATCACTCTTGCGACCGTCTTTAGCCGCTACAGTCGGAGGTGTGAGAATAAAACATGTGGCTAACATTGCTTTGCTGCTAATGCGGTGCACTGGTGCACTCAGCGTTTTAGCGTCCATGTGCAGGCAATGAAAGGCAAAGGTTTTGGTTGCCGAGCCTGGTCAGCGTTCGTTGTAGTATCGCGCAGCGTGCTTCGCGAAACCCATTGTCTGAACATGGATTTACAATCCCTCCTCTGTGCTTTGTGGCAGGTATGACAAGGAGTAGATTGTCTTACACATAGATCAGACCAGCCAGAAACATTGCCCAAACCTTTATTTTTCTGTTTTTCGCTCTTCGGTTGCGTAGTGCTTTTGTTACTACTGTTCAATCCGACTTTGGATTTGATCAGTAACGCAATTACAAATGGCACCGTCTACTACTCCCTTCACCTAATTCTCCTCCAGTAGCGGCCGCCCAAGGGGAAGCGAAGTTCCAGGGAGATGAATTCAACAACAACCTCTTCAGCGATCTCGACCCATTACTTACCCTTTTTGGGGAACAAGCTACAAAACAATTCCTCAGCATGTCTGTTGGCTGGAAGGATAATATTCTACTTGCCACAGGGCCCCTTGGAATCATTACGATTATGGTTAGCGCAATCAGGGTGGGTGGAGTTAGACAATTGAAAGCTTTGGTGGGTCGGTAAGCAAAGTGGTTTAAGCTTCGTGCATATGTTCACTGAGCGTCTCGCTCCAAGGGCTAGGGAAGGATTTGCCACTGCTGAGGTTGAGATATTATCCTCCACATCGGAAAATGTTTGTGAGATGTGGAATGGCCAACAAATTGTCAGGGTTATTGGAAGTCCATGGTTTCTCTCCAAAGACAAGACGACAGACCTAGTCATGTATCGTTTTACGTATTACGGCGATTTGAATCTGCTCGATGTTGATGTGACAGAGAAAATGGGGTTGCTTGATCTAGTACCACTTCTTCCGCAGCGCGAGTCGTGGTTCTTGATTAATGGACCACCCAATATTGGATGGAATGTCCAAGGGGCGCTTGTACGCAAAGAGGAGGTCTGGATCTGGGCAGTCGTAGGGATTATGTTCCAGTTGATTGCGCTTGTTATACCAGCCATTACGACATATCGCCTAGGATGGTCCAAAGGAAACGGGCCAATTCCTGCCTACGCTTATCCTTTTTACCTTTCTGGCTCCTCTGCCATCACTCTAGGTCTTGTAATGTGCTCACATGTAATCGAAGGCAGAACGACAGAACACACATTCGTCCCGTCGAATCGAGATGAAGCGGTATCTATTGTTAGAGTATTGCGCGTACAACCAAGCCGGACCATAAATGACCTTCAAATTAATGGCTACGCAATTCTCAACTTCCCTGGCGATTTCTGTGTGCGCACATCAAGACTGAATTCGAAAGACTTCAGGCAAGTTCCGATCTCCACGACCAACGAATTGTGCGGAGATTCGTCCCAGCACTAACGTAGTTTACTAGGACTCAGTCGGTGATCGCAACCATTACCACCTTGCTGGGATTTTTTTTCCAGTTCGTTGGACTGAGAGCTCTTCACTGGTCTGCCACCATTCTTCTTCTTGGTGTTACCATGATTATGACAGCTATCCGAGCATTCATTCGGCGAGGGCTTGCTCGTGATCCTATATGCATCCCAACACACGATAGCTTGCCATCACAAGATAAGTTGAAAGATTCTGAGAGGATGACTTCCATGGTCCTCGACTTCTGTCGATATATATGGGAACCTCTGATGGCCAGGCGCGATCATGGACGATATCAAGTGTACTGGGGACCGTTGGCTGGAAGATTTAAGAACAACACCGACAAGAAAAATCTACGGTTGTTGTCGCAAAAATGTCTTTATGTAAGCATTCTGCATTCAACTTACCAGACCCATCTCCTTGACGTAACTTCAAATTCACCGACATACAATCTCTTCGTTCCTCCTTGTAGCTGATTAACAAGCAGTGTCAAAAAGGTCACATCTCCCATAACCAGATTGCCACTCAAGGTGGTCTCTGTCCAGAAAAAAATCCAGGCGTACTGGCGAGCTATGATTCTAGCCGCAGGGCAAATCTACCTAACTGGAGTGCCAACGATGCTGCGAAGCTCTCCCGTCAATTTCACACACCTGTACACTTGTTACAAATTCTTCGAGACTACTCACGGGGAAACCATAACATGGGTCTTGGTAAGCTACTGGATTCTTTGGTAGACAGGGTATCTGTCGATCAAGATATCGACTGGTCAAGGACTATATCTTTGGAAGACTTTTCATTTGGCTTCCACGGTTTTCTTAACGCCTGCAATCCCGATGATCTATCTTCTCCGCCATTTGGCATAGACACAGTATACCACATTGAAGCACGCACAGACGAAGAAGAACGGCTATATCACGGCAGTAAAACCTCAAAAGTAGGCTTTGATGATCATATGTTAGACGCGATCCTGACGCTTTGGTGGGAATCGTTAGCGTCATCAGAAGCTCAAACATGGGAACACACCGAGAAACCTTCATATCTAGTGGTCGTTGGATGCCTTTCGGCGTTGAAGGCAGACGAACAGTGGAACAACAACTTGCGTTTTTTATTACAATCCTGATGGAGCAGTTCATTTTCTCTTGCCCGCTACCTAATGGTGTAGAAGAGTGTGAGCTCCCCGAGGGAGTGGTGGCCGCGCCAGTCTTTGGAATGGTTTTTTCATCGATGAGGTAAGTAACGTCCTAAAGGGCTCGCGGCACTACACAAGACGCAGGCCCACTGGGTTGAAAACTCGAGGGTTATCGTAGCTCATGGGACTATTTAGGGAATTTTACCATCCTCCAGGGACTGATGGCTTGTATTCCGGAACACACAACTCAGCTCCGCCTATACTCTCCGATTTTGCCGTGAAAAGTCCTCGTTTCGGTAAATATCAGTGCGTCGATGATATCGTCAGTCTGTTTATGCTGGAGGTGGCATCTCGCATCAAGCGCATATCTGGAACAACAAAACGAGAAGTGGTAACATATTCTGAGGACCCTGGGGCTGATATTTACGTCGATCAGATCCGATGTTCTAACTCTGTCATTGAGTCTATCTTAGAATGCCTGATGGCTGCTCCAGAGCTATTCCCCGATAGGCCTTCGGCTCTCAGAGTGGTAATTCCAGCTTTCGTCAAGTTCAGACTGTTACCCAACGAGTCCACGATACACGTTCTACCGGCAGCCAGCATTGTCAATGACAATCCAGAATAGTCACGGGTTACTGTGGCCATCGTTACAGCCTAGACAACCAACAGCTAAGGGTCGTGCAAATCCGAGAGAGGTGACGATGACGAAAGGAGCACCTAATGATGAGGACTATCATGAATCAAAGAATCAGTGTAGACCAAAATGACAAAAGTGCTAGGACGATAATCAATGGGATGGTAGAAGGCTCTGACAGGTTTGATCCATTGAAAGGTTTACGAAAACATTCTGGAAGTACTTCCATTCCTACCACTAGCCTATAGAGCGGCTTGGAGCTGATATCAATTGAGAAAGAATTTCAAGCAGGAAGCACCATAGCAGTCCCAGTCTACGATGCGGAAGCATAAACAGCACAGCACTTTCAAGATTCTCCTCACTTCTATATAAACATTTGTACATGTTACTCCACACTATACCAGTGGCCATATAGCAATGGTTGCACTCGCTTGTTTTAATCTTGTCCCATTATAAAGTTTCCATGCGGTTGGAAGCTGCCATTATACCTACGTCCATCATGTGACTTTATAGTCATTGTGTTCCCATCACATATCCCCTTCACTTCCCGAGTAATGGCGGTGTTGAAGCTTGGCTTTAGCGATGGTTGCTACAGCACAAACAAGCGACTTTACAATGGAGGATCTCTCACGACATACACCCAGTCCCTTCACCATAATAAATACACAACCTCTTCCACCAATCCACCAGCTTTTTACAACCAACCTCTGATATCAACAATCCACACCCACGATGCCAGACCCCACGATCTACAGCGAAGATCAAAATCTTTCAATCATCGAGCCACAAGGCGCAGAGATTGACAAGCTGCTCAACATGCACAATCGCATTGATAATGCCAACGCTGTTAATGCACCCAAAATGGAGGACGCAAATAGAACTGATCGTGGTTTCAGTCTTTCGACAACGTCGTCCTTCCACTCCGATCTTGACACTACTCTCATAGATGCAAACACCGATGGCGCAAACCATCATATCGATTTCGTGTATCCACGCCCAGGCAATTCGCAGCCACCATCGGTTCACGGTTCCAGCATGGTAAATGGATGGACGTCAACATGCTCCATTTACTCCACAGACCTTGAGCCGTACAAGCCAAAGACAGTCATTGACTTGGTCGCTAAAGCTGTTGAACAGCATTATCATGGCAGCCGCAATTCGAAGAAGATTCGTCACTGGCAGAATGACAGTGCCGTTGCGGAGTGGATCTGTAGTGTTCCCAAGGAGTGCGATCCAATGCCATTGGGAGATACTGTCAAATTGACATTGAGAGACGAGGCAGACAACTTCGACAGCGACGAGGACGAAGAGTGTGCTAGGCTCGAGATCACCTCTAGTCCGGCGGCCCCTCACCGTCATGCTTCTCATGAAGTTGAATACGTCCAATCGGAGGTAGATAGATTCATAGCTGAACTCCAGTCTCTCGTATCAACACCATATGACCACCAGGATTTCACACCAATGGAGCCCGCGCTCAAGCCTGCTCCTGTCGCCATATCTGCGAGAATTCTTGAGAAAGAGGCAGGAATCATCGACCTTGGCCAAGCAGAGCCGTCGCTATTTGTGCTTTCTAGGTCTCACTTGGCGAGGCTGAATGCCAAGAATGACCCCACTGCGAGCCCGAAGAGGCAAAAATCGATGCGCTTTATTCTTCCTGGGGGGCATCGTTCTCGAAATCAAGATCCTAGGGCTCTCCCCTCAAGACCTATTGGTCTCAGCGCTGGAAATTTTGTGAGGAGTGCCTCAGTCCGCTTAGGTTTTGGGGACAGACAAGGCAACGAATCGAGTGGTAAGGAAGTGGATGCCCACCCAAAGATGGGTCCTTGGAAGAGCGACAACCCTTTTGTCCAACACCAAGCTACCAGAGAACATCCCCTCAACGAGGAGCGAACGAGAGCTATCACTGAGAAGCAGACCGAGGCACGCGCAGAAAAGTCCAAGGTACAAGGCTTGGTTCGCGAGTTCTCCACTCGAGTTGGACTCCGCGGCTTGAGACATGAGCGCCCGCAACCCAATGTGCCCTTGGATAGATCAAGAAATGTCTCGGGAGGTCCCAATGGCAAGGCTCCGTGGGTTCCTGCGGGCAAGATCCTGGAGCGGCGGACCGATGGAGATCAAGAAGGATTGATGCGTCGGGTGTCATCTCGAATGGGGTTTCCTGGGAAGAGAAACATCTCCGGCGACAGCACAGTCACGCGGCCACAGATTATCACGGGCGCACACGACACAAAGCCCCCTAGTGCAGAGAACACATCCACGGCTGAACCTCATGGTCAAGGCATCCAAGGTTCTCGAGGCCTCTCCGCTAACGAGTCCATCTTTCCAGCTCTTCGCTTGAATCGTCGAGGTGCAGTACGAAACTCTCGCGAAAACCCTATTCCGGCTCGGATTGGCAACTCTTCAAGACCTGTCTCTGGTGCCGAGGAGTCAGGTTCAGATCAGCCAACGAACGCCTACAGACCGAGGAAGCCTTCGTGGACTAGCTTGCCTACCTCCAGGCCATACCGCGAAATTATGGCAGAAGCTGAAGCCCAGGAGAAGGCTGAGGCAGATGCTGCTGCTGCTCAGGACCGGCAATCGGGGTTACAGGGCTCGCAGACGACGATGAGTGAGGAGTGGTGATTGAATGGATGTTGCTGTTGTGGAGGAATAGAAAATTCGGGTTTGGAGCATCACGGGTTAGCTACGGAGTCTTTGTGGTCATGTTGGCGTGCCTCGCAAATGGGGCAATATTTGTTCTGTTTTTGAAGGACTGTGTTATGGGGCTGATCTGGATGTCGGAACCTGTTTCGTTGGTCAACATTGAATTTGAGGGTGGCCTGGTTTTTTATTATGATCTCTTTTTGACTGAAGCTGGGGCAGAAGAATGTAGATGCAGCTCTCGAACCTGCTTCACTGCTCATCCACTTTGTTTTTTCAAATTCAAATTGTTTGTATCTTCCTGTTGGTGAACTGTTTCTTCAGAAATGTCCCTCAAAAGTATCTGCCTTCTCTTCCGCTACTTTCTTAACCGCTTCTGCAACTGGAGTATCTCCTCCGACCAGATCAAAAGCCAGTCCAATCGTCCCCTTATTCTTGATACTTTCCAATATTACACCCGCAACATCCGCACGACTGATGCCATTCTTCAAATGAACCTTCCCAGCATCAACCTTCCCAGCAGCAGGCTCATCCAACAGTAGACCTGGTCGGACTATAGTATACTCTAACCCTCTCTTTGAATTTCCATTCCTCAATTCTGTATCTGCAGCCAATTTTGCAGCCATGTATGCACCAATGCCACCCCATATCTTATCACTGTGGCTTTTATCATCCTCATTGTACCAGCTTGGCACGCTCTTGTTTCTATCCCTTACATCAACCGCAGAAACGATGATATATCTCTTTACGCCGGCTTCAGCAGTGGCATCCATGCTCTTAATCGCTCCCCTTCGATCCACTTTATCCGTACGACTTGGGCCTCCCTGACCTCCTGCGCCGGCACTCCATATCACGACGTCAACATTGTTGTTTTTGATCGTGGAAGCCAGTTCAGAAACCGAGGAATCTTCGATGGATTGAACTATTGGCTTTGCGCCCAGTTCTTCGAGCTCGGCAACTTGGGAAGATTTGCGGATCAATGAATACACGGTCCAAGGAGGGTTTTGTGATGTTAAGAGTTTTGTTAGTTGACGCGATACTTTTCCACTGCCGCCGCAGATGAGAGCTGTTTGTGCCATTGTATAAAGCTGTGTAATAGTGCTTGGTTGTGAGAGGTTAAGTGCTTTACGCAAGATCTGATGTACTTGGTATAGTGTAAACACTTTCACAAAGTCTCGATGAGAAGAGGCATAATAAACATCAAGCGATCGTCATTGCTTACCGATTTTGATGATGCCATCCACAGGGCTCCACAACGAGGAAATAGCAATGCCCCTTTTGGATTAATTCCGATAACGTGACCTGCTGTATATCTCGTTATAGATGACGTAAACTTCACGATTCAGGGGTAGTAGTTCCTCAAAGCACCACAGTGGCACTTCAAACTGAGGGCACGCCGCTGCCAGGAATCTTCTCATCAGTTGCCCATTGGCAGCTATATCGCACGCATTCCGCACCTCTTCCCCTCTCCAAATTCGAGAAGACATTGCTTGTTACATTGGTGTAATGACGTCGGGACGAGCTTCTCCGGCGTCTCAATTACCTTGACTTGACCTTAGCACTGTATTTGCATTTGATTCAAGTCGTAACGCCTTCAAAGACAATAGCAAAATGGAACCTCAGGATCAAGGCTGAGAAAGAGGCGCCCAAACTGATTTTGTTCTACAAATTTCACGCTGCATCTCCCACTTTTTGTCTTCTCTCTGCTGTCATTCTGCTGTTCACTCTACCTAATACCCTTTGGTCTATCCGTCAGCTGTGATGTCTTGAAATTATACTCGATTAGACTCCCAGTATTGCGATGGATAATAATGCGCCTATTCGTTTGAAACCTTCTCCAGTGGTAAAGGCAGGCCGATTTTGGAGTCACTCTGGACAATTCAAAGCGTTCTCGCGTCCCAAGATTAGTCTCCTCCTTTAGCTAGGCAGCTGCACAACCTGGCGAAGATATATGGTCGGTCGATGGCAATAAACACAGGCATTTCAACGTACGAGCCTGGCATGCACTAAGCAATCGGACGTGAAAGTCCTTGTGCTACGATGTTAACCATAGGGCTGCAGACGCAGTCAGGTCAATCGAACACCAAGTCCAAGGTGGCAGCAAACTGTGTAGGGGATAGGCAGATTATCGCCAAGATTCCTCCTACGCTTTCAACCGGTGGTAGCATAGCCAACATTAAGGCTACCATTGCAGGGCTCCGATCCTTGTGGTAGATCACTTTGTCCTCCAAATACCTGCAGCACACACAACTTTTACGTTTCCGCTTTTAACAACTCACAAGAATAGACACTGTCTAGCGAGCAGGAAGCTGTCACCTCCTGGAAGCATTCTGAGAGCTTCGTTTTCATGGTTAAAGGACAGCAGCTCTAACAGACAGCCGAGCAATACGATCCTATTTTCGAGGGCGTGCCTTGTACACGATCACTTTTCGTCAGCAATCAATTCCGTCGTGAGGAAACCCGAGTTTCCACCGGACGTACTTCCATAATGCAGCACTTCAGGGTAAGAATATTACTGTGGCACAGAGAAACCGTACCACCGGACAGCTCGTCCTCTAGATCTCCATCCAGGACATCTGGACTTCCCAGGCTGACGAACCAGACTCAAACCTGGTTATTATTTCGTTACCAAATTGTCCGGCGGCATCCTGTCCAACCACATCTCTCCAAAATGATCTGCAACAAGACTCCCATGCAATTTGCAATATAAATGCACACCAAGTATAGAATCCTACCTGGAAGGCAATAGTAGAATTACGCCCATGTTTGCACGGTCACCTGGAGTGTAAGCTGCATAGACCTGCTCACAGTACCACGAGATCCAGAAAAATGCGGTTGCAGGGACAAAATGTCTGCAAATAGGTCGGATTAGAGTGTTTTACGGAGATTTGGGCTGCATGGGGTAATTGTAGGCTGTTAGCTATCCAGGCCGTGAGATTTGGAATGGTACACCTTGATGCTGTATTCAGCGGTACTCAAACTCTGGGTGGTGTGAGGGTAAGAAATGTATAAAGAGGAGAGAACATATCGAAGAGAAAGAATCATCAGCAGCATCAACAACCATCATCACTTCATAGTCTCAACAGATCTCAAACAACCAAATCACTACTTTCATAACCTTTCATTCAGTACTCTCCCAACAACCATCATGCAATTCACAACCATCCTTCTTGCCACCATGGCCAGCACCGCATTCTCCACCCCCATCGGCGCCCCAGTCGCAGAGCCCGCCCTCGAAGCCCGCGCTTCCCAGCTCATTGATCTCTGGCAGGACAACGGCTTCCTCGGTCTCAAGTTCACCGGTTCTTCCGATGTTGGCAAGTGTGAGAATTTGCCCAATGGTTTCTCCAACAATGTTAGCTCTGGCAAGGCGAAACCTGGTTTCCGTTGCACTATCTGGGTGTAAGCTGTTTTCGACTCTCGATTGAAAAAGCGAATTTTAAATTCTAATGTGGTTGATAGTGACAAAAACTGCCTTGGTACTGGATTCAGCTTCAACGCTAGTCCTGGTGCATCGAGCTTGCCTAGCTGGATTGATAATAAGGCTTCTAGCTGGAAGTGTGTCAAGGCTTAGGTTTTGAGGTGCTTGTTGAAAATGAGAGAATTGTGGAGAGGTGAAGAAAGACCGGAAACATTCTGTCATTTGAATTGCGTGGCATAGCGTTGGATTGGGCAAAATTACAATCGTTACTTCCTATCACATAAGAATCAATTTTAGCATTGGACATACGGTCGTTCTCTCAATTAGTGGGTTTATAGCTTGAAATAGTAGTTTCCAAGCACAATTTTATTGTTATTATCCCAAAAGTCTTGTATTGTTCCGGCTTTTAATCTATAGAAGGTTGACTAGGTGAAAATGAGACAGCATTATTAAAAGCGCAAAGGGGATCTAAGGTATTAATGAGAGCATGAAGAAGCTCATGCTAGAATGGAGCGATTTTAGGGGTCGAACTGATTGAGATGAGGTGATGACAGGAGTAGGCAGACAGAGCAATTGAAGCAAGATGTAGAGGTGAATAAAGGCCCAAAGACGCATTCCACGCACATTGAATTGTAGCACTTCCAGAAGCCATGAGATGGCCTAATTGATGCTACGACATCAATCTCGCGCTGCCGTTTGTTCAGCTTCTGATGGGTATAGAAGGGACCGCCTTTGGAAACTCTCTGGAGACAGAATCCCGATTCGGGAGTTGATCGAAGATGAAGAGGAAGAGGGAGTCCGACATGTTTTAACCGGAAATCAGGAGACCGCCATAGGCTCAAGCATTGGTCATAAGGCGGTCCTCGTCAAGTCCACGGAGCTCGTCCTCAAGCTCGCCCTTGGAGTCTTCTTCAAACGAGATATCCACCTGTCCATCCACGTCTGATGGTATTAGATTGAGCAAGGGATCACGTCCGAAGTAGAATTGCCCATGTTCGTCAGTGAAGTTGCCTAGCTTGGCAAGCTTGTGGACAGACTTGAAGTCGTAGGAATATTCGTCGGTTGGGGCGACATCGATCTCACCAACCACACTTCCACCCTCCTTATTCATTTCCGGGTGCGCGGGCCGGCCACGGCGGTATCGCTTCAAATTGTCTGTGTAGAGGGTGGTCGTGCGAAGTAGTCCTTGAGCATGGCGGGCTTTTTGTAGCAGGATTCTATGATGTTGCGCTAACTTGAGGTGGTAAGTTGTAGCAGTGTATCCTTGCCACACGGGTATGATGGAACTGCCTTTCATGACAGTCACGGCGACGGCCTGACGACATGGTTCACGAAGGATTGGTACGTCAGCGTGTGATGCAAGCCCTTCATCAAAGATGAAAGCTACATACGCCTGGCGCAAAGAGTAGCCATACTGGGCGCCAACAATAGCCAGATCCAACATGGGAGCGAGATAGTTAAGCACAATGCTTAACTCGTCTTCGGTCCAATCCATACCCTCAGATAGAAGGAAGAAAACTTCTTCGATCTCAATTTTCTTTACCGAGAACACGTCGAAGCAAAGATCAACTCTTGCGCGTTCTTCTTGATCTACGGTCATGTATATTACGCGGAAGTATTGTCTGATTAAATTAGATATAGTGTCTTTGTCCTCTAATCGTGCGCCCTTTCTGTTTGTTAGTCATACGAAATACATGGGAGATCAGAGACATACCTTGACGAGTTGAATCAAGTAGTTGTGTATAACTGGTACCCATGGCGGCTCGTACTTGATGTCGTAGGGAGTATTGCTGTATTTGTTCCACTTATTGAAATGCTTCTCCTTGGCCTCCTTCATTGCCATGCCATCAATTTTCCTTACAGACTCAATCATAGAGGTTTGCTTTCGGTCTGCAGCTTTGTTTCTGACCTCTCGGTGTCGGTACCTCTGCAAGGTGGTATTCGTTTCTTGCCGAAGCATAAAATAAAGCGCGGTGGACTGGGCTTGGTCCACTCGGCGATGCTGCTCGGTAGACACGTCCAGGTCTTCGACGTGGATTGGAAAGATATTGCCAGCTGCACTCAGGGGCTGTGTGGTAAGAAGCTGGGGCGGCAGCTTGTCGATGAAAACTGCTGCGTCCCTAATAACATCTTGTGCAAATGAAACGCAATGCTGGTAGTGTGTACGACTATAGTTTCTACCTTTACGCCATCCGCTGCCATACATAACACCCTTCTTGAAGCGTACAGCCTTGAGATTCGGCATCTTTGTCAGCAACTGATAGAATGTGTATGAGTAGCTCTGGAACCACGACTCGGTTATCGTGACCGTCTCGACGAAACTAAGGACCTCCCGTGGTTGTGAGCAAAGCTCACGTACGAAGTCGCGAATGCTGCTGGATTCGAGGTTTGTATAATGTATCTCATAAGCCTCATATGCCATTCTGAGACCCGCACCCTGAAGCCTGGTAGAATCCCACGGGGAAGCCAAATTCTTTACGACCATGTCAAATAACTCCGCAGTGAGGACAACAAGCGAGCGCTCAGGAATGGTATTGCCCTGTTCGAATCAAAGATTAGCTTTCTCTACAGCGTTTAGTTGTCCGTGCAAGGACTTACTTCAAGTTGAGGCTGCTCCATCGGTCCCGTCGTCCTATACAACTGTACTCCGAGTACTGAAAGCAAAGAGGCAAATGAGATCTTGTCCACGCCGCACAGCTCCACGGCCCTCTGTATTTTCATACCTGCTGGTCGAACTGTTCCCACTGCAAGCTCCGCACTGGCGGCGGGTCGAGCGTTGATGGCGTTGGAGTCATATTTAGCCATCGTAGCAGTAGGAAGGTCTACTGTAGATAACTTAGAATTACGGAAATCTAGAAGAACAAGAAGAGAAAATAAGAAGCCGAGATCATGGCTTACCGTCTTCAAATGACAAGTATTGCAAATTGTTGTGGATAAGGAGCTCAAGCCTTGCTTTAGCGGTAGCAGAGAGAACTCAAACTGTATACGGAGCTTGTCCTTGTGAGAAAGGGCAATACACTCGAGTAAAGGAGCGTATGCGCCAGATCTGCGGAGAACTTGTGGCAGGGAGCTGAAGTTGGAGTTTGCTTTGAATGTGAAGAAAATAGAAAACTGGATGACTGTGATGTTCTATTCCTTTCTCTATCAGGAGTAAGCTCTTTTGGGAAAAGATCATCACTTTGTTCAGTCGTGTCCAACGATATAGACTGCTTGTAGCGTCAAAAATCACGGTTTTGTTCATCTCGAATGATAATTACACCTTCTTGTCGTGGTCCAGAAGCCTTAACTGCCGTCCGTCTGTCCGACTACTTTGAATATTGCGACCAACGTTCATCCGAGAGTAGTACATATCGAAACAGTGCCGAATTATGCTTCCATGAATCATTTTCGTATTCTCCCGGTCAGCATGTTAGCAACTGCTTTAGATTACTGCTTTTACCATGATTGTGCGTATACGGAGACTCACGACGGCCTTCCAATAGATAGAGGGCTTCAATTCATATTGCGGTGCCCATAGCATGAGCAGTCTCGGCTTCGCCTAGTCCCTGATAGCGTACAGCCTGCTCAATCGGCGCCCGTTTCAATAACCTTGGCCAACTCCCTTGAGCGTCATGGCTGCTGTGCATAGCAGTCCCGCAAGTAATCGTATATTTCTAGCCATATTTCAACTCGTCAGATGCATAGCTCCAGTCTTGTTCCCTGTTAGGCCGGCAAACACATCCCCGGTATCATGTGTTTGAATGCTGTCGAGATAAGAAGACCCAGACCAGGGCTTTGGACAGATGCGTTGGTATTGGGCCAAACTCCCTCTACAACCATGGGTTTGCCGCGAAGCCGGAATTGGATCCGAATATGAGAGGGCTGTGCTGGGCGGCAATATCCATATATAGCTACTCCAAGCACAAAGCCTGAATTAAAACAAAGGGTTGAAAGAAGGAGAAAGAGTTAGGAGATTTGGATTGGATCGAGATCGTGACAAGCTCGTGGCAAAGGAAAAAGAAAAGGAGAAGAGAAGACAGAATGCAGACATATGGAGTACAAAAGCCCGTACTAGTGAGAAATGGACAAAGACAACGAGCAATGCTGGTGTATCTCAGGACGATTAGTCAAGAGAGCTTCAGCTCAAGTTCGCACACCATGAGTCTTCTTTCAGATGGATAGAGCCAGGTTCTCAGGATTTGACCAGCTCTTATCCTTATAGAGACAAAGGATTTTCAGCATTAGTATGGAAAGTCCCAAACTCGAGTGCGGGATTCTCACAAGCATATTTGTGCATGCAACTATTTGATTCCGAGCGGCGAAAGGTTTTATACCTGCCCACCAAAGCTTCAGGTTCCAGTGTTAAAATAAAGGTGGTTATCGTTGTTACTGTATGTCGTTGAAGGATCGGCTGCAGGGGGTGGTGGAGCTCGAGTTCCACGCTTTGCCGAAACGAGATGGTTCGTAATCGCGACATCAACTATCCGATCACCAAATCAATTACAAAGTAAATGGCGACGAGAAATATACTATTGAACTCGCCTCGATGTGTTGGTGGTGGTTGAGCTTTGCTGTATCGCTATACGCGAAGGAACCAGAGTAGAACCTTTACTAGACGCAGCAAGTATTGGTGCACAAATTCGGCATATCCCTTCAAGATGGTATACATTTCTTCTACCTTCGGGAGAGCATCAGAAGCTGATTCATGTTGCTAGGTCCATGCTGAGAGTTCGACATTCGCGGAGGGGTTGACCAAGGAGGAAGTGTATACCCAAGTTCTAGAACAAGCTTCCGCGCTGCTTGAAGGGGAGAGAAATTGGGTATGATATCACATATGCCCTGATGGTCTTGTAGAGCTATGCTAATGATTCCATAGGTCTGGTACGTGTTGTATCTTCCTATAGAAGTCAACTGTAGCTAAAACTCGCTTCTCAGCAACTTATCCAACGCCTCTTCACTCCTATATCATGCCTTACTATCGCTTCCCAGGCCTTCCTCTGGAGTGAATTGGTGTGGTTTTTATGTAGTAGATACCATAAATCCATCACAGTTGATACTTGGTCCGTTCCAAGGTCATGTCGCATGTCAGCAAATCCCCTTAGGAAAGGGTGTATGCGGCACAGCGGCCAAAGAAGGAAAAACGCAAGTTGTTGAGGATGTAGAGAAATTCCCTGGACACATCGCCTGTGATTCTAGGAGCAAGAGTGAGATTGTTGTTCCGATTCTGCAGGCTGGCAAGGTATGTCATGGGAATATCTGGGTGGGGATTTGATCATAACTAATTTTGAACTAGGTGGTTGCAATTATCGACATCGACTGTGCAGAATTAGCTGGCTTTGACGAAGTCGATCAGAAACACCTCGAGGGGTTTGCTAGAATTATTGCGGAAGGAAGCGACTTTTAGATCCGGCCTGGCTGGACAGAATTTGCTCCATATTTCAGTTCCCTGAATGGTTCTCACATAACTATATTGGCCTCCAGGACTACTGCGGAAACGAATCCCTTGTCAACCGCAGCAACCGAAGCTAACCATACTGGGCACGACCATCATGCATCAGCTCGACAACATGAATATCGCCACCTGAAATTTAGTCTCATCTTGGTTTTCTTTCCTGGGGATGTGACACGGCGGAAGCTATCACTCGGAGATAGCCATTAGAGGTCCACTCTGAGGAGTCGTCCCTTAACTTTGCAACGGAATCTATCATTTCACGAAGTACGCCATTGTAGACAGCTACCTCTTTTAGCCTCCCACTCCGGATGAAACTAGTGAATGTGCATATCCAATGCGTAGCCTCACCAAATCGTGCACATTGACTAGCTTCATCCGCCGTGCCCCTTTTGAGTCAGGCTCTGCAGGAGCCTACGGCGATGAGCCCGTCATGGGTTTGAATTATGTACTCAACAAACGTTTGCAATCTTAGCATGACTCTTAGACATACTAAGTGCGGGATTTACTCTAGCAGGGAAAGTCAAGCGAAGTTGTGGATTGACTTATAGGGTTATAGGGCTGGCACGTGTCCTCAAACTGCGATCAAAATGGACTCTGTAAAGACGAGGTGGTATGTACATGCTCATATCTGGATTCTTGACTTTTTGAACACCATATATACACTGTTTAGTGCTTTCCACACAATCTTCAATTATAGGAACCATCGCTGCCACCCTAAAGCAAAGATCGATTGAAGCATGACATGGGAAAAAATGGGAATAGGTAGGCAATTTTTTCGATGGCAATGGATCCATGTTGCGAGATTTCAAGCATATATTGTAAACACAGGAGCAGCACCGTGAAGCTGGCCCTTTAATTGGCAAAGACACTCGACCATTGGAATAAGTCCCTGTTCTTCGAATAAAGAGCCCTATGAACTGAATCGAGCACCCAAATTCTAATCTCACCATCCAGTAATTCCACCGTCTGAGCGGGATATCCCCATATTTCCGCCTTCGTGGGAGCCAATTGAGTATCTCCACTCCAACAACATGAAGGAGCGGACTTCGCGCATCAAACTATAAAATCGAAATCGAAACAATTTGCAACCACTCTACCCAGCCAGCCCTCTACCCAACCCAGCCGCATTCTTAATCACATCACACAACAACCGCACCCATACCCAGAATGGTCTTCCTTTCTAGTTCTACCGCCAGACGGCGATCTAGATCGGGAACCCTTTCCGGGATTCATACAGCGACGGTCGATGGTGCTTTCGATGGTTTTCGGGGCATGATTGTGGTATTGTGTGGGGTTCTGAAATTTGTGATGGGTAGTTTTTGCAATGTTTGCGTACGGGTCTTATGAATGGAAAATATGGTAAGACCCTGAAGGAAAGTATTTGAAGAGAGGCAGATATGGGGCAGTTCACGGCACATGGGCCACACGGGAGTGTACTTCGACAGTAGTGCGGGATCCTATGTTAGAAAGCCCTTTTGATCAATGGATATGCGTGGTGAGTGAGATTACATTGCATATCCTACGGCGTATTCTAATGTTACTCGTCTCAATGGGTAGCAAAGGTAGTGAGAAATACAGGAACGAGGGAGACAGAGCACTAGCGTAAGATCGTAAAGAATTTAAAGGAGAAGAGACAAGAGCGGATCTCAAGGTCATATATGGACACCAAAAAAATGAATAAACTTCCATTTCCGTAAGACGCTGCCTCAAAAGCGTGTATATGGCAACCTGTATTCTGAGATTAGCATTTGTTTTACCTTCTTCTCCTCCAACGCCCTTCTCCTCGAGACGTCCCAAAAGAAAAGGAAAAAGAAGACAGAAAAAGACTCACCACTTCCCCCTCAACGTAATAACAGCCCAATCCCCCTTATCATCCGTCTCCTTCTCCACCTTCGCAGAGAAAGAAATAGCACTCATAATCCCATCCCCAAACTTCTCATTCAACACCGCCTTGAAGGGATACCCATAATTCTGCACAATCTCAAAGAGCCTGTAAATCAACGGTTCTCGGGGTGGCAAATCCAACGTACGTCCCCTGTCCGGGAACCCGCTCATCTGCTGACTTAATTGCTCCTCTGGGATGTCGAGGACTTGAGATAGCTTTGTGATGTCTTCCGGGGAGGGTTGGGCTTGGCCGTAGAAGAGGGCTGCGACGGCGACTTCGTTGCGGCCGATCTCTTTGGCTAGGGCTTCGAAGGTGAGGCCCTTTTGGGCTTTTGCGGTGAAGAGGCTTTGGGAGGAGGAGGGGAGGCGGGAGTGGAGGGATGTCTATTTTGGGGGGGCGCGGGAGTTAGATGGGAAGATAAAATGTCGAAGATTTGGTAGGGACGGGTGAAGAGACATACGTCTAGGGTTGCAATGGGGTGGGACATCCTGAATGCTGTAGTTTGAAAAGCTCTTCTATATGTTGATGTAGTGCCAATGAGAGGAAGCAGTACTCGATTCGAAGCTCCAAAGGCTAGTCGTGTGGCAATTCCGGAAGAAATGGGAAAAGACGGAATGGGAGGCATTGTGATAAAAAAGAGCAGCTGTACTGTACTTATACTTCAATCGGTCGGATGGGCATCCAGGTGGGGATTTCCCATTCAAGTAATCAGCTGCAACCAGCTTTAAGCTCCTCCGCGGGACGCGAGGGGTCTTACAGCTCTTTTCGTCATAGAAAAAAATACCCCACCATGGGATGCATGCCGCTTTGCGGCCTCTTACAGTTCATCTATTGCCGCATTCTTGGTCGGGGCATAGTCATTACCGCAGCTATAAGCTTCGGACAAGGGTAGCTGAGCTTTGTATACCGGGAGTCCATTTATTCTGAAATTTCATCTCGAGAACGATGGGATGCCGAACGTCGACTTCCCCCTGACGACCCCTCACGGTAACTCTAATCTGCAGGCTGCCAAGAGTTCCTTTCTAGAACGCCAAATAGAGGGGCTTTTTGAGCTCGGGCTCCAATGTCATCATAACGTTAAACCTGAATTGAATTGAGACTATTTCGTATTGCGTGGAGACGATGGCCCATCGCGACGACGATTTAGCTTACGGAGATTATCACGGACAAGGACCACCAGAAGGTGAAGAGAGCGATAGAGGTTTCCTAGGGGACACCTTTAGAAGGTTCACTGGACGGAACAGTAATAACCAGCAGGAGCGACCGGTAGGTGAATGCTTTTTTTGTTGATGGGAAGTGAGGGTATGTGGAACTGTGAATTGGATAGAACTACAAGCACACCTTTATTTCATTCTGTCATGTGTCTTAAACTCTTACTCTTACTCTTCATTTCCAGAGAGAGAAACAACGCCAGAAGACCCTACGCTACCCCGAATCCTAAAAGACGACCCTAACTTACCTTTGACATACAGAACATAGCCCAACAACACAATCCGCAAATCTCTGCTCAGCAACAACAATCCTACATAAATCCCTCTCAATCTCAATCTCAATCTCAATCCTCATCCTCTTTTTCCAGCCCCGGAATGTCTCTCTTCGATAAACTGCACTCGCATGCGCATAAACTAGGCTCCGTAATCAAGGACAAAATCTCGGTTGCCGACGTTCATAGCCATACTCACGACGATGATTCGTGTCACCCGGGCGCCCACGATGCCCACTCTGACAATAGATATTATTCTTTTTGTCCGATAAGGGAGGGGAATGATGTCAAGTGGTATGTAGATGCCTGTGGCTATATGTGGGCGGTTAGTGTGGCCCTGGAGCAGGCTAGGGAGAGTATTTGGATATTGGACTGTAAGTGCATTATATTATCTTTTGATGTAGTAAGGGAAAGAAGCGGGGCAGGACTTGAGTTGGCTAATTTTGTTTAGGGTGGTTGAGTCCGGAATTATACCTGCGGAGACCGCCTGCGAAGAATGAAAAGTATAGGATTGATAATATGCTCGAGGCGGCTGCTGAGAGAGGCGTCAAAGTCAATATTATCGTGTACAAGGAGGTAAGACCAAGCTTATCACTGTACTCAAGTAAAAGCTGCAATACCAAACTAACACATCTATATTAGGTAACACAAGCTCTAACCCGTAAGTTGCTGACTCCCCATGTGCCAGATTATCTCCACTCTCTCCTCCCAAGCAGCACAGACTGGTTCACGCGCGGTCTCACGAAAGCCGGCTTGTGGGCTGTATTCCAATCCATGGAAGTGCTAGAGCAAGAAAAACCACTAATCGAACCACCAATTTCAGTATCATCGTCCCACACCAAACATGCGCTAGAAGACCTGCATCCAAATATCTGCGTCTTCAGACATCCAGATCACTTACCTGACAAACAAAATGTTGCTGCTGATTTCATTAGTGGGCTGCAGAATATCAAACTTAGTGCTGCCAACGCGGCTAAATTGCCTCAAAATAGCCTTGCGGCACTCTATGGCACTACGGCTGATTCGGTGCTCTATTGGGCACATCATGAGAAGCTTTGTCTTGTTGACGGAATGACTGCATTCATGGGCGGACTGGATTTGTGTTACGGGAGATGGGACACTAATCAACATGTGAGTGTCAACTAGGGTCTGCGTAGCGTAGACTGAGATACTGACATACATGCGTAGTCCATTGCAGACGCACATCCAGGCGATCTCAGCAAAATCGTTTTTCCAGGCCAGGATTACAACAATTCTCGGGTTATGGACTTTCAGGATGTTGTTCACTGGCAGAACAATAAGCTCGATCGGACACAGAATTCACGCATGGGCTGGACCGACGTCTCCTTGTGCATAAGAGGACCGCTCTGCAATGATCTTAAATCTCACTTTGTCGAACGCTGGAACTTCATCTACAATGAAAAGTACAGGATACGGAAAGACGATCGTTACTCTCTCCTGGAGAACACGTCCATGCCAGCACAGCAAGCATACAACCCCGGTGGTTTCCCCAGCGGTCCAACAGCTCGCAGTGGTGAAGACTACGGCGACCGCGGGTTCGTCGACGACGAGAGCGAACGTGGAATGTTTGACTCCGGCGGACGATTTGGTGGGTTTAAGGAAAAGCTCAAACAAAAAGTCGACGCCGAAGCTCATAAATACGGTGCCGGTTTTGGCGGTATGCAGCATGACCACCACGCGGGGCAGGGTGTCGGTGGTAGCCCATATGGTCTGACCGGTGCTGCTATCCAGTTGAACAGAAGCTGTGCTAAGTGGAGTAATGGGTGTGATATCGAGGTATGCTTCTTCTAGTCTCGCTCTATATCCTATGAAACAACGACGAGTATTAATAATTCCAGCACTCCATCGCAAATGCCTACATCGAAACCATCAAAAATTCAGAACACTTTGTCTACATTGAAAATCAATTCTTCATCACCGCAACCGTCGACAAGCAAAAGCCCATCAAGAATCGCATAGGCGCTGCAATCGTCGAGCGCATCATCCGTGCAGCACGCAATGGCGAACGATACAAGATGATTGTTGTTATGCCCGCCGTACCTGCCTTTGCGGGTGATTTACGCGCGGACGATGCGCTGGCTACTAGAGCGATTATGGAGTTCCAGTATGATTCTATCAACAGGGGTGGTCATAGTATCTATGAGACTATTGCACGGGCGGGATTTAATCCCATGGAGTACATCCGCTTCTACAACCTCCGCAACTACGATCGCATCAACTCGAGTGGGGCGATGGCTAAGGTCGAGCAAGCCAGTGGTGTGGCATACGAGGATGCTAGGAAACAGTATGATGAGCAGCATGGTGGTGGCTTCAAACCGGAGACCCCGCAACAGCAGCAGAGCCGTGGTCTCGAAGCAGAGGGGCAAAGGGGATATCAACCTTATAATCCAGGGCCCTATGAACTCTCCGGTAATGCCCCACCACAACAGGGTGGTTATGCACCTCAGCAAAATTATCCGCCTCCGCCTCCTGGACCACCTCCAATGCAACAACAAGGTTATGGTGACGCACCACAATATGCCGGCACCAATCCATTGGGCGATTATCAAGCTGCAGCTGCTAATGTGGGTGGCACTATGGCGAGTGGCCGATGGGATAGCGTGGCCGAGTGTTATATGCTCAACGGAGAGGATATTAGGAATGTTCCTTGGGAAGGTGGTAATGTCTCTGAAATTGACGCATTCGTCACTGAGGAGCTGTATATCCATAGCAAGGTATGTTTATTCCAGACTGCATTTTGGTAGGCTATTATAGAGCGATGCTAACTCATATATCCGGTGTAGCTCCTCATCGCAGACGACCGCATCGTGATATGCGGTTCTGCGAATTTGAACGACAGATCTCAACTCGGTGACCACGACTCAGAAATCGCTGTTGTCATTGAAGACCACACGCCACTCGAATCGCGCATGAACGGCCAACCCTACCGGGCCTCCAAATTCGCTGCTTCGCTCCGACGACAAATCTTCCGCAAACATCTCGGTCTCCTTAAATCGCAAAATTACGAATCACCAGGTCCAAACGGCGAACCCGTCGGCGTTCCCAACGACTACGACTACGGCAGCCGAGAAGATTCCGTAGTAATCGACCCCCTCGCCGAAGGCTTTCACGTACTATGGAATGAACAAGCCAAGACGAACACGGATGTCTTTGCCAAGGTATTCCATCCTGTGCCGTACGATGGTGTCAGGAATTGGAAAGATTACGATGAGTGGTATGAGAATCACTTTGCTTTACCTGATCCCAAGGATAAGAATAAGAAGGTTGGGAAGTATAAAGTTGGGCATGTTGTTAGTGAGATGTTTCCTGGTGGGGTGAGGGAGGTGAAGGAGGAGTTGAGTAAGGTTAGGGGGACGCTTGTGGAGATGCCGTTGCTGTTTTTGAAGGAGGAGGATATTGCTAAGGAGGGGATTTCGTTGAATGCGTTTACTGAGGATGTTTATACTTGAGGTTGATATGGAGTGGAGGGAGGTGTAGATGGTATGACGAGGGTGCAAGGAGTATGAAGACCTATGATTACGACATGCTAAAATGGGGGAACATGCTGATGGTATGGCATGGATACGGTAAGGAGTTGCTGAAAGGGCATGCACATATACATGGGCTGGGCGGAAAAAAGGGCAAGGCTTTCTCATATCTTTATCTTACTTATAGGTAGTTATAAACACCCGTCTCCTATTCTTATTTTTCTTTGCGTCACACTCGATTGCCCATTCCCCTTCTATCTTCTCAGTTTTTGGCACTCCAGTTCATACCGCTTTAAGCACCACAGTGTCGTCTATGTAAAAGTAATCTCTTACTTTTCACCGCCTCTTTGCAGCATCAGCCCTGACCAGCACAATCATGTGTACTTCTGTGCACTCCCTCAAAGAAGGGCTATGATTGGTTGCCTTACAGCTTCTCACAATGAGCAGCTACTTCAAAGAGCATACTGCTACACCTAGCACAGCTACGTGCACATCATGCTCACAGCAGAAGCTGCTTCTGCTGCTGGTATACGTACTCTTATTGTAGCCCTATTGTCCCCTTATATCCCGTTCCTTACCGCGCCTCTCCAAAGTCCTTAAATACCTGCACTCCTCCCCTCTCTCTTCCTTTCTCCTTTCCTTTCTTCTCCATACCCAACAATTATTACAATCACAATCACAATCACAATCAGATTCGAAGGAGAAGAGAAAGTATTCAATAGCCAAATGCCTCGAGAACGATATAATTCTACCTATCATCATGAAGAGAACACGGAAGAACAAGAGGAACAACGACGACGACAGAAAGAATTCAGGAAAGTGGCCAAGGAGTTTGAAAAGATACCAATGTCGAGGGGATGGAGTGGCGGCGGCGGCGGCGGTGATGGATATGGCAGGAGGATGGAATGGGGGCGTAGTGAGCGTGGTGGTGGTCGGGATAGCTGGGCTGATGGGAATGATCATGGTGATGATGGTGTTGAAGAGGTTGAAGAGGTTGTAAGGGATAGGAATTGGGAGGGTAGTGTGAGGAGCGGAGATAATGGAGGGCGTTGGGGTCATGGTTCCACTCAGCCAGATAACGGATGGTACGACACTGCCCCTCCGGGCTTCGTAATCCAGGAACGCCAAATCACGAAGTCCGACGAGCGTCAACCGGAAAGGATGGTAACTCGTGCAAGACGGTATGAGTGGGAATCCAGGGATGGGAAACCGCGCTCTTGCACTGAGACTACGACGTGGAAGGGTCCTAGTGCTCCGAAGATTTATCTGATGAATGTGGTGGTTCCGGCGCATGGGGCTGGTTCATCATGTTTTCCAGGTGAACCACCGGTTGGTAGGATCATAGAGCCTGGTCCTTCTCGGAGGTGCGATAGTGGAAGTGACTGGGAAGGAGGTGAAGAGTGTCAAGATGAGCCAGGCCGTAGTAGTGCTTCTCAAAAAGCGGCAGTCTCCTTCCAACAGAGCACCTTCGCATTTCTGGGAAGGAGGCTCTCAGAAAGGGGCTTCTCATGTCTCCTCGAATAGAGCTGCTCCGAAAGCTGCTTCCCATACTTCTTCCAACAAAGTACCCACTCAGTTCTGGGAAGTAGCCTCTCAGAAAGGAGCTTCCCATGTCTCTGCGAATAGAGCACGCTCCCAGGCCTGGGATACGACCTCCCAGAAAGCAGCTTCCCATGCTTCCTCCAACAAAACGTCCTCTTCGGTTCAAACCGTCAAGCCTCTCGACAGTATATCACAGCAAAGCTGCAATAGACATGGTAAGGCTAGTATGAATGGCGACACCTCGTCCATAAAGGCTCCTTCCAACGTTGCTCCTTCCGTCAAATCCACAAACTCTCATGCAGCAGCATCTACCACCTCCACCAGATACTCCAACAACACTCAGCATTCCACTTCCGCTTCCACTACAAGTTCAACTAGGCGCGAGAACGTGAGGCTTGAGGGAGAGCTTGCGGAAAACCGCAAGATTATTAGCGAGCTGAGACATAGCAACAGCGGCGGGCAGGCATCTCGAACGCCGTCAAGGAAATCATCTCGTAAAGGCTCATCACTTCTACGAGATCTCTTCGGGAAATGAGGGTAGAGTTGAGTAGGGATCTTACTTTTCAGCCGTGTCGGTGCCGGTCTTACTGCACTGGACAAAATATTGCGCCTCACTGCAAAGGGCCACGATTTTTGGATTACAATGAGGATTGGGTGGAGCAGTAAAATACTTATCTGCGCCTGCTAAGTTTGAAATTGGTTTTGCGTGGGAGATACTACGGGTGGCTTTTCTACTATTCATAATTTTGCATTTTGCTTTCCACATTGATGAGATTTGCCTGAGGAAGGTCGAGGTGGGATATACCGCCTCAGTCCAATGGCAGGACATACTTTTGGAACCTGGTGTGGATGGGAATTTGATCATTTTCCGCATAGTTTTGCGGTAAGCAGTATATTCGCTTCATCATAACCACCTTTGCTTTTCGTAAGAGGTCTTATCTTCCATACTTTCTCCTAGATTATCTGGCTCTCAACGTATCTACATAACTTTCTTACCATTGCTCAACCCACTCTTTTGTGGGTGTGCCACAATTACACAGTTTATTCTAAAAAATGTGGAAGCGGCTATTCAAGGACAGGAATCACAACATCGAAACAATCATGCTACAACGGCATATTGAAGCCTTGTTGCCGCTTTCATGCGCTTCTTATTGTTAAGTCTTAGCCGTATTCTTCCAGTCTTTCACTCCAACTGAATTTCGTATCCACCTCGCTTTGGTTGCTCTTCCCTTTCTACTCTGACCAACTCCAATCTTTTTCAGTGCATCCTCTTCCATCGTGAAAGATTATTCATTCCCAAAAGAAGCTTCACGCAATGGCTACTTACTCTACTGCGAGCATAGCTGGCACCAATCACACCCAAACCACCGAGTGTCTATCTGTCCCTGGGTCTTGGCCGGCTGGCGATTCCGATGAAGAAGAACAGGAGACAGTCAGATCAGGGACAGCATCTACCACGTCTAAATCACATAGACCAGCGCAAGTCCGCGCAAGACCCACTATAAAAATGAAGGTCACAAACAAAAAGGATCAATAACAGTTTCCCAGTGTGGACACACCCCCGCTGGAATATGCTGTGGCCCCAAAAATTCCTTACTCGAGGGTTCGCACCCAAATCCAGTCCACAGCAACAAAGAGCACGTCAAGCACTCAATCTCGCGGGACTGGAGCATCTACTCCAACCCGTGGTTGAACTTCAAGTTCACCTTCCCAAGATTCAAGATCAACTCCCTCAGCCTCACCACCACACAAATCTCCCAAAACTGAGACTTCAAACCACGAACGAACAAAGCCATGCCCCGCCTGCGGGTATACATCCTCCCCGTCCAGATCCGGTGTATCTCATGATTGCGACACGCAATCACTGCTGAGAATATTAGATGAGCCGCCACCACCGAGCATTAGTCCTGAGGAACGATCTCGGCAACGTCTTTGTGAGGCTAGGGATTTTGTGCATAGAGCGAATTTGAATCTGGACATGCACAGGAAGCGGCATTTAGATGTTGTGAAAGAAGCCAAAGAACCAACTTATTACGAGCAAATGTTGGAGAGTCGACGAAAAGCAAAAGCAGCACGATCGGCGCAAGCAGCACTGGTTTCTGTATCAAACCCCATTCGAAATAGCAGAAACAGGAGTCGAGTTCCAGAATCTAAAACTACGTCCAGTAAAAGCGATGTGCCTGTTACTCCGAAAAAGAGCCAGAATGTAAGTTGAGCCTTTTTAGAATATCTAGATTTAGCGCAAGGCTGACAAGGCTGAAACAGTCTCATAGTTCGCACTCATCTGCAACCCCACCCACCACAAGCAGTACTCGGGGACAATTCGTATTTTTTAGACCGCACATTGAGGGTACGCCACCAGAAGACCGTCCTGAACTTGCACAACGCATAGCGGAAAAGATGTGCAAATGGATTGCCAGTGCTTTTCGGCATGTCTGCGATCCGACCGAAGCAGCGCTTCATCGCGAGCGCAAAGAACAACGCAAGGCCAACTTGCGAAAGTATGGAGTTGCGACTTATGAAGACTATGTCCAGAGAAATAGGGAAACGGCAGATGCTGAAGCAGGTGATAACAGCCCAGATAGGCTTTCGAGGGACCGCTACTTGAGGTATAGATTGGGGACAGTACGACAGCTTGCAAAGGAAGATGCACGGTACCGAGGCCCAACAGCAAACTCAACCCAATCTTCAGTGGTGGAAAAAGCTAGCGAGGACGACAGTAAACAAAGCAGTGCGCGTTTGACAGCGACGAATGTGCACAACCACAGTGATAGGAGCAGTGAAGGAAGCAAGAATCGGGGTTTGAGTGCTAAGCCTTCTAGGACTCCTTCCGTTCCTACAAGTGTTGGGTATCGTCAGGTGAACAGTCCAGAAAGGGCACGGCAGAAAGATGAAAGTTATGCCAAATATCGTTGAGTTAGTCGCTGGCTAGGATGGTTTTATCAACGCCATGCATCGTCGTGCTTTTGCTGTGTTTATTTGAATAGGTGCTGAAGTAATTTGCTCAGGAATACCATCATCAGATTTTCGGTTCTGCTGAAGTCATACATGCATCACATCGTAGCGACAAGCTGTTGGTCTCGGTGTCTTTTTTGTTATACGATCTTGCTAGTCATATGAACACAACCTGATAATGTTCGGAGTTTTATCAGGTCCTTCAGACTCGCTGCCATCCACAAAAGCCACTGATGTCATCGAGGGTGACCGGCTCGGTGCTGCATCACAAGGCTGACCAATCACAAGGCCGATCAAATCCTTGCTGCCTGTGCTGCCTAAATTTGTGTCTGGACACAACTCCACTCCCTCAACTCAAGAACACAGACTTCTCCAGCAAAAGTCAAGCACCATCGTTAATGATAAGGCTGACCAATTCTTAAATGGATAATGTCTTCATTACAGACGTGGAAGAAAGCTCATTCCATTTTCTGAAGCTTCCTGCTGAGCTGCGAAACGCGATTTACGTGACCTACCTAACAAACTGTCCACCATACACGAAGGATCCAAATGTTAAAGAAGATATCATTCCCGATATCCTTGAGTATATCGCGAATTTGAATGACCCAGCTTATCCAGAGGAAGGGGACGAAGAGCTCCCTTATGGAATACACCCGCATCCGATGTTCGACTACCCAATCGGAAAATACCCCCTTTTCACTTTGACTTGTCGGGCATGTGACGGTATTGCGTTCCCCGAATATCAATTGGATCATTATACCTCCCAACTTTGGCTTGTCAATAAACAAGTCAGTTCTGAATGCAGATCTTTGTACATGTTTGAGTATTTATACATATATCTGAACGACAATCGCTACTGGACCGCATTGTCCTTCTGGCTTGAATCCACTTCGGAAACGGATCTACGCAGTGTTAGACAAGTGCGCGTTGTGCCACACGGGGGTCATAGTTTCAAGGCCAAGGGATTTCTCCTCAAAGCGCTAGAGAAATATGCGCAGTCTTGCTTTCTTTATACAACCTACCACATAGTGCAACAGCGATACTTCGACATCAGAGTCACAGATGATGGTAACAAGCTCGAGGTTCGTGCTCCCTTTGCACTGTCTCCGACTTCTTGCCGAAAGATTCACGCAGTTCTGGCGAGAATAGCGTTGGGCCATGGAACCGAGCGGAGGTTTGATGGAAAAAATATCTTTGAAGTGATTACCTCTTTGGAGAATCATAACGACTTCACCTTTGAGGTCGATTTCGAAGACACTGATCCTATAGTGGTCAATGACGGCGAAAAAAAATGTCATGCCTATGTTCCCAAGATTGAGCACGACTATCTCTTGGACGAGATCATTCTCAAATCTCCCAAGGCTTCGGGATGAGTTGTGCACACACATCAAAGATCCGAGATACGCAAGGTTGGACGGTGAATAAGAGACGTTTTGGATGTTAGCGGTGTACGGTAACCGGCCTCTCTTGGGCTGATAGTTGGAAATGCGCCTTGTGTATTCTTAACGTGAAAATTGGTAGGAACTAGGTTTTGGGCGCCGTTGAGCTAATTTTGATCATCCATCCATCCAAACCATTGACTTATAAATAGCTCACTGAAATTTGTTCTCCCCAACACCAACACCTCTTTTCCTTCATCCCTTCTATTCACCAATCTAAGTACGCCTGCAAATCCAATGACAACTTTACACGCATCGAAAATCCAAGCACAAACAGAAACCCGCAATAAGATCAACTCGGCGATTATGACGCACAACAAAAGCGGCAAGCAAATGGCAGCAACTCCACCAGATTTCTTCCTCGTCACCAACACTGATGATGAACTATTCCCCTTTCTCAAACTCCCCGCAGAGATACGCAACAAAGTTTACGTGGCTTGTCTCACGCAATGTCCGCCAAGTACCACAGACGTTTTTAGCAAGAATGCTAAACAAGCCCCGGAAAACTACAATGGATGGGAGGGCTGGAATCAGCGCGATCCACATGACTACCCAGTTGGTAGCTACGCTCTATTCACTCTGAACTGTCACGGTTATAACAGTCAAGTTTATGGCGACTTCAAACTCGTTGATTAAACTCCTCCGCTCTGGCTGGTTAATAAGCAGGTCGGTACAGAGTGCAAATCATTGTACTTGACTGTGCACTTGCACATGGATCTAACCATTATGAACTACCTGAAAACATATTGGTCCAAGTATGCTTTGACGGACTGGCTTGAGCGCACCCGGAGCATATGCTTCGCAGTGTCCGGGAGGTTCAAGTTGTTCCTAGTGGACCTTGCGAAATCATACCCAAGGGCTCTCTCGCCGAGAAGTTACAGATTGCAAATCAGACTGAACGAACTTGTATAATGGGAGATGGATCCTACGAGGTGTACTTTATTATTGAAGTCAAGGATGACGGAGAAAGATTACAGATTCGCGCGCCATACGCACTGAACCGATGGTGCCTTGAGGAGCTTCGCAGCATCACCGTAGCAGTAGTCTCCAATCGAGGGATTGAACAGAAGTTTGATGGTAGAGATATCTTCGGCGTTGTGAAAGCTTTGGTAGCGTTGTGAAAGCTTTGGTAGCTAGGGGCAAGGACAAGGAGTGGTGGTTTGAAGTCGATCTCGAAGAGGCTGATATGGTTCGCTGGCCCCTCGACGCAGATGAATGGCACACTTATTATGAACCAAAGGTTGGGCTAGGGCATCTTCTTTTCGAGATCCACTTGCGAAATCTTGTACTAAACCCGGAACAAGCTGCCACATGAGAAGGCGATGGAGAATCAAGGTGGAGCGAATAAGGGGCTATTCAGCGTATCGGAGGGTGATCGCAATCAAATCTGAAATTTGGAAGGAAGCGAGGAAAGAGATAGCAGTAATGGAACCCCGAAATCCATAGAGGTTTACGATTCTGGCAACTTGATAGCGGCTCGAATATCCAACTAAGTACCAGATACTGTAAATTTCCAGTCGTGCATTGATTCGATAGAAGATGCGGCTGGCCTTGATCTCTAGAGAGGGCTGTTGCGAAATATAATCAGCCCGTGTAGTCATTCATTCATGAACTCAGACTATTAACAATTGACCAAACCAGGAAGGAACGGCTCGCCAAGCCCCAAATTGGTAACCACAAAATGCCAATCGCCCATTCTCTCAATAAATCAGCACAAGACATTGCAATGAGCAGCACGTAATTCGACAAATCTTTCGAAGATCATATCCGAGCACACTGATTCAGTGACATCGGAAGCATAATCAAGCTTTCAATTAGCCTGCCTCTTCTCAAAAACTTGCGGCCATGACGGACAAACCCCGCGATAACGGAGACAAATCTTTCGAAGACAGGATCAACAAAACCAACGCTCAAATCGATGACAACAGCGCGATCTCTGCGAAGATGAAGGAAGAAAGCGAGGACCAAATGATGCTCCGCAACGTTATTCTTGCGAACGAAGAAGCAACAGCGAAAGAAGAAGAGGAAGCCACCGTTTTTCATACGTCAACACTTGCTGAACAGCCAGCTGGTCTCGCCTCTGACGATAAAGACAAACACATTCCACTCCTGTCCTTCCCACCCGAAGTTCGAAACCTAGTTTACGAAGCTGTTCTCGCTGAAAACACCCAGACCGCCCCATGCAAAGACGACATTAAAGGAGTCCAAAAGATTGACTACCTTATCAATTACTGGCCTTATCCTAAAGGCTTCTTTGCACCCTACTCCTTGTATCAAATCCCAGCGGCACCTGGCCCAGACGACTATCTAGTCTGTGCTCACGTGTACACGCCGTCGCTTTGGCTTGTGAACAAGCAAATCAGCGCTGAATGCAAGTCTTTGTACACACAGCAATGCCTTCACATCTACCTAATGAAAATAAAATTTGAGAATCAAGTAAATTGGTCTCCGACTCTAGCGCTCGACCAATTCCAAGCGTGGGTAATTAGGCAGCCAGTAGCTATAGTTTCGGAAATGAAGACTCTTGTTGTTGGTGTTGATGCGCAGGTGCGCCTACACAAGCACTTCTGGAATAGGCTTGTCGAAGAGGGTGTGATTGACTCCAGCAAAGAAATGAACATTTTGGTGAAAAATCAATGCGAATACCGTGGATGGGAGAACATGAAGATTGAGGTTGCGAATGAAGGCGAGGTGTTGGCGGTTCGGGCTGGGAGTGGACTTTGCGAGGACGACGAAATAGCGATTCGAAATCAGATCAACAAGCAGGCTTGTGAAGACGAAAACAAGAAGAGGTTTGACGGCAGTGACATCATCAAGCTTGCGACTTGGATGGCAACAAGGTATGTGTGGACTTTTGAATTGGTTGAACGTAATGCTGTCGGAAAGGTACATCAGTGGCGGGCAGACATGGAATCTGAAGAGCAGGAGTTTACTATTCATACGCCAAAGGATGGGTTTGGACATACGATTGCATGGGTGCGATTTGTTGGGGACGTGGAATAAATGAATTCCCATGGCAGACAGCGCTCTCGCAATTCATCGCCAGTCGATGACCAAAACTAAATTGGTCTTGCATGCGCGCACCGCGTATGGATTCACTCAATCTTGAGTCATTTCCGTTCCATAGCGTGTGGAAATCACAACTGATCGTTAGAATCTGCCATCGGAGCTTTCCCTAGAATATACTCTTCAACACGATTCCTAAAAGCCTCGTTTTCATCCATCTGTGTGCTGATGGAGGCCGTCTCCATCTTAAGGCGTCCCTTTTGTCTGATGTTCAAATACTGAATCTTGACAGACGTGAGTGGCACACAGCCTGGCATTCTGGCAATAAGTGCAATCCAGTCCCCTCCATGCTCGTGAAATGCTGTGTTAATGATCTCCAGATGCCGAAGCGTAGAACTGTGTCGTCTTAGGAAGTCGCAGATTCTGTTTTCCGATGTGCAGCAAACTGACAAAATCACTTTGCGCAAACTGGCCCAGTGGCAATTTCGGAAATAGTAGAGTATATCCAACGTGTCGGCGTCTCTCCCGACAGGCATCAATTTGTGCTTTGGTTGGAATATGAGCTTCAGGCTTTCGAGTTGAGTTGCGGCTGCGATCCATTTTCCTGCGCTTGAAGCCATACGTGCTATTGGATTTAGACTTGCTGAAGGTGGGTTGTGAAAGGTAATCGAGAGAGACAAATCCTTGAGGTTAAGGAAAGGAGTCGAGGGAAGCCGATACATTGAGAGCAACGTTGAACTGCGTGAGGTGGACATTGTGGACGAGGGATTAATATATGAAAGAGGTTTATCAAGCAGCGTCTCACCGTGTATACGGAGACTGAGGCTCTGGAGCGCATCAAGTCGGTAGTCCTGTCGAATGGAAGCGATCATGTTCAGGAATGTCATAGCATTTGAGGATTCAATACAGTTGGATTTCTTCATTCTGGTATCGTGATCCTCGGTGGTCTATTTCGCACCTGAGAGCCAGCACCAGGGGGCAGCTCTGATCTTGCGTCCGATACTGCAACACCCGACAGACTCCCGGAAGAGATGCTTGAGCTTGTCATTCCTAGTAGGTCGTGGAGCGGGGCAGACTTCGGTTTCCGGTGGGTTCACAGTATTACGCCGATCTAAAATTTCTTGAATTGCTGGGTCATTCAGTTTTGGAAATGTTGGATCATAATACGGACGAGCATTGAAACGCTTCAGCATTTTTAGGGAAGCCATTGCTGTAGACAACTGCTCGCGTATCTCTTCAGAATCATGCCACTTTCTTTGAAAAGAAGCCATCTTTACATATCGTTCATAGGTGTTGTAATTATCGGAGAACTCTTGGATCACCTTTTGGATCTTTTTGGATCGAAGATAGTCGGTCGCTGGGCCCGTACCTGGGACGTGGACAACATTGTCCTCATCATCATCAGAGTCGGATTCGGAAGATTCTTTTTTTATCGACCGAACCCACTCATCAAATCCTGGAAATAGGGGAAGCACGTCGGGATGTAAAGTGATAGTCTCTACCAACGATTTGAGACGGTCTGACGCAGCGATGCAAATTAGCTTATTCAGGCTTTCCTCGTAGAGACCGATGTGTATGTCCTTGAAAAGATATGGATCCACAGATTTGGCCAATGGTGCTGACAGGATTCGCATGTTTCTTCCAGGAGGCGTGGTCGCAGTGTTCAACTATGTCGTCTAATATCTCCGTTGGCAAATTTTGAAGACGAGATGATGCCATTTTGGCAGCTGGGGAAATTCCACAATTAGTCAACTCATGGGTTTGGGGCTGATTGACCACAGCCAGAGTTCCAAAGGATTGAAACTTGTCGTTGTCTTGGGATGAGGTTGAAAATAAGGTTTAATGCCTGAGGCAGCATCCTGGAAGAGACCCACTTTTTCGTGCATCCCATCTTGGCGTGGCTGGGCCTCGAGTCTCGCCAGCTTCTTATTCATTACAACATACAGTACGAAGTATTTGTGTAAAGTATTGCTCTCTATCTGTTTACTATCAAAATGTCTTACCCAATGACCCAATTGGGCCCTCACTGTAAATTATCCTCCAAATTTCAAGCTCGCACCCCTGAATACATACTCATAAAACAATATAGCATTCAATCACCAAAGTTCTTCCGGCGCAGAAGCCGAATACGACAGACTTCGGAACCTAGCGCGTGAAGAACTCGCAAAGAAACAATCATGTTCCGCACGCTCACAACAAGCATATCAAGCCGGCGACGGAGGAACCGCCCACCAACTCTCCGAAGAAGGAAAGAAACATGCCATGAAAATGGACCAATACAACAAACAAGCTTCTGAATTTATCTTCCGTGAGAACAACTCTCCTGATAGAGTACCCGGTGATACCATTGATCTCCATGGTCAGTTTGTTGAAGAAGCAGAAGATATTCTTGAAATGAGGATTAAAGAGGCGCAGAGGCAGGGACAAAGCCATTTACATGTTATTGTAGGGAAGGGCAATCATTCGACTGGGCATATTCAGAAAATAAAACCGAGGGTGGAGCAGGTGTGTCGGGAACAGGGATTGAATTTTCAAACTGAAGCCAATGAAGGGAGGATGTTCATTGATCTGACGGGTGCGCCAGTGCACAACATGCCGCCTCCGCCATCTGGATATGGTCAGCAATGGGGCGGAGAAAATCACGGTGGTGGACAGCAGCATGGTGGGCAGCAACATCATGGCGGACAGCAGCATGGTGGACAACAGTACCATGGTGGACAACAACAACAGCACGGACAGCAGCAGTATGGCGGACAGCACGGACAGCAGCAGAACAACAATAGCGATGCTGAAGAAACTGTCAAAAAATTGTTGCCACAAATCTTCAATGCTTTCAAAGGTTGCTGTGTTGTCATGTAGGTCTCAGTACGGATGTTATGTTGGTAATGTTTGTTATGATTTTTTTAATCCGATACCCAATTTTTATGGTCTTGCGGTCTTATACTTGTAGATGTTGGATCCCGGAGCTTTAAAAAAAGACATTTCGAGTTCGCTAATGCATGTAAATAGTTCAAAAATTGTGGCTGTTGTTTCTTTATCAACAAGAAAAAATATTGGGTACCTTATCACATAGTTAACGTGGAACGAGCCTCAGGTGGTGGTATACAACCTAGCGCTTGTGCACATATAAGCTTGTAGACATGTCATTTTACATTTCTAGAGTTACACTTGACGGACCACTTCTGCCTTCTGCTAAAGCAATGAACGATTTTTTGTGAGTAATTATTCTGCTGATCTATTGCACCTCTTTAGAGGCTCTACATAATTACTTTGACCGTTCAATTGCGCCCGTTAATCGGAATCTTCAGAAACAATCTGATAGTCATCAAACAGTCCCTCCGCCTCCGATACCGCCGACGAGTCAGGAAGCAAACTACATTCCCTTTGCGGCTTCTCCTGTCCGAACTTCCGTATAAAGCCATCACGGCCAGAGCTTCCTGATTTAGCTGTTGTCTTTTGATTTTGCCTTCCCTGTCCTCTGGGTTTCTTGACATCTGGGCTCCTGACACTTGCCTTCATTTTCTTATTAGCTGGTCCATGGTCTAAATTTTCCTGGTCACTGGATTCTGCATCATCCACTTCATTGTCCAACTTGTCCGAGTTTCGTTTCCGATCTTTTGTGGCTGATAGCAAACCCCGAGACGCTCGCACTTTGGGAGAAGGCGTGCCATCCAATCGTTGCTTTCTTTGCTCAGGACTTGGAGGCGAGGAGGTCTGGCTTCCACCTGCTACTTTGCTCTCGATCTTTCGCGGATCGTTCCGGATTTCTTGTTGCGATGCGGTGCCAACGGTTTCGTTGTCGTTCAGCCCATGAATTTGCTCTTCTAACGAATCGACCTTGACTTGGAATTCCCGCCGCAATTTGTCACACTCATTCTTCAAAGATGTCACAGCTCGATCTTTCGCACCCAATTTCCATATAAGCTTCGCTCTCCTTTCTCTCACTTTTGCATCTCAGTCTCCTCACACCATCGGTATAATCGCGGGCGTATTTCTTCCATTCCTGCTCCAAATGGCCAATGGCAGTCCCAATTGAGTCGAGGCCCCCGTGATCACTGAGAATCAGGTTGTTTGCTGCAAGTTCTCCTCGAGCTTTTTCCAGTTCAGTGAACATGTCCGTTACACTGTCATATTGCCGGTCCATAATATCGCTCCAATGCCACAACTCGTGTCGGAAGTATATCTCCGCATCGAGGGTGAAGTCTGAGGCTTCATGACTTGTGAGGAAGTGGCCTGGATTGTGCTCTGAAGGAAAAGGGACTTTCGATCTGGGTGTAGGATAGGCTGGCATTGTGTACAAGTGACTAATGCGAAGTGTGGATAGATTGTGAAAGCGCCTGAAAGTCCGACATCAAATACTACCCAATACTTTGATTTACTTGTTGTTGACAAAGAATTTAGATGCTTGTGTTCTGAGAGTCTAAATAGCACATGATACTTGTTGATTTACAGGTCAGATGGAGATTAAGGTTCGCGGTGCTACAATGATTTGAATTCATCCACTGTACGAGTTTGTAAGGACAATTAATCAATCGACACGCAGGTGACAAGTAGGTTTTGCTGCCTCAGATAGCTTTCGGACCAAGTTCGAAAAGAATGCTCTAGCTGATAGAGATAGAAGACCATGCGACGATGTTGAGCATTGGCCGCACGAATTTGATACACGAAACGCGTCGAAAGGCGGAATTACCTTAAGCGGTTAGCGCCTCGCGTGGGGTGCGGGCCGGTCCGCCATTTGAAATCTTTAATTGATCGACTTTCGAATCCAGGGTGAATATGAATATGCGCCATAGAACAACAAAGCATTGATTATCATACGTGCCAATCACAAACATGGATACAGGTGCTGGTCTGGCTCCTTCAACTGTACCCGAAGCCCCAACAAAAGCTCTTCTCTTGGACATATTGTCTAAAAACCTCGAGCAATCCCTCGCAATTAAAGCCAACCTCGAACGCATCATCACCGAACCCAATCACAGTAGCACTTTCAAAGCTACACTTACCCAGCCAGAGATATGGGAGACTGTTATTCGAACACATACCACCAATATAATCACACACAAGCATATTCTCGAGTCGCTCGACAAGCATGGATTAGAAGCTAGACCAGACGCATGGCAAGAGGTCAAAATAATGCTCAAGGATGCTCTAGAGCTGATATTTTGCGCGAGAAGGTTACATGAATATGTCATGGTATTATATCTGATCGTCCATTAGGAACAGAAGCTAATTAGTACATTACAGAGCGCCCAAGCCAAGCAAGAGCGTGGGAGTCTAGTTGGAGAAGAAGTATTGCAGCAACCAAGCCCGACAGAAGAAGATCTACAGCGCATTCCAGAGCAACCTCGATGCAAAGTACCGCCTTCTGGAACAAGTAATACACCTACCTCTACAGTGGCGGACAACAACGCACCCACCAATCTCTTCTACGTGGACACAACTCCAAACCCCCTTCCGATACCACAAATCCCCATCCCATCAGGCCCTCGCGCAATGACGAAAAAAGCAAAGGAAGTTCCCACCACCAACGGCCATATTTACGTCCCTCCATACCCAACCAACCCACCCCAACCAATCTCAGCACATCCCAGTCAACCCGCCGATCCCATTGGTGTTAGACAACTCAAAGCAGAACAACTCCTAGAAGTCGACACCAGTGTTCTTTCTAGGGGAAAACTTCAGAAAATGTGGTTTCAATTACAGAGGGTAGAAGCTGCGTGCGAAAGAGCAGAGTTGAATTTAACTGAGGCTCAAATGGTGAAGTTGAAAAAGCAGAAGAAGAGGTTGGTAGATTGTGGAGTATTGAACCATGTACCTGGCCCGCAGAGGAAGAACGGTAGTGTTAGGAAGAGCGATGTTAGTATGAAAGATGCTGATGTGGAGGGTGAAGATGGTGGCGCTGCTGACGCAGGCGAGGGCGAAGGCGATGTTTCGATGATGAGTAATATGAGTACTGGCAGGAAGAAGTCGCAGGCGGTATATTTGGAGAATGGTGAGATACCACCGCAAGCAGAGTATGAGGATATTTCTGCAGAGGTGGACGCACAACTCCAAGCTCGTGAATGGAGAAAACAGAAAGAAGAATTGAAAGAAATGGGCATGCTCTCCACCGAGAAACGGAAGAGACAATCTGGCGCAAGCGAAAAAGATTTCGATATTGCGATTCGAGACGGGAATGTGTCCAGACGAGAAACAAAGAGGTTGAAAGCTGAGAAAGCCAAAAGTACAGGGGACACTACCACTGGTGCTGACAATACGCCAAGTAGGAAGAACAAAGAAGATGTGGTGGGGGAGAAGAGAGTTGCGCCAGAAGTGGATCCGTTTGAGGGGTTGGATAAAAGGGCTAAGAAGAAATTGAAGAAGGAGATGGCTGCACAATCAGAGAATGGATGGGGTGTGTGATCCTTGCATCACTGATCTTGTCCTCCTGAATTTGTTATTCAAGCGAACGATTTTATATCACAATTTCGGCTGTACAGCGGAAACTCTTCTTGGTGGTGGAGAAAACACATGTAAGAATCAAAGTTTCTCAGAATCGATGGCTTTCATCGTCCAATTTCCCATAGCAAGTGAGCAAAAACTACTGCTACTAATTTGTTTTTTGCAAAAAGAGTCCGCAAGCCTAGGACCTCCTCGCCGTAATCAATTATATGCCCGTCATCCCCCCAACAATCGCAAATCAAAAAAAAGCATGAACATGTAATTCCATCCCTTCCCAGTCCCTCGCCAGATCCCCTCTTTACTTGTCATCCTCATCGACCTTGCTCGCCTCCTCTAAGCCGCCCTTCACCACATCGAACGACCTCACACTTTTCATATCTGGGCCCAAGCGAGTGTATCTGCGCGCGTACTCAGGAATAGCCGCCTGCATGACTTGCTGGAATTGTCCTAGAGGAATACTGGTTTGTGCAGATGCGGGTATCTCAGCTCGAACCAGGCAGTACGATGGTCCGCCACCTGGTGCATAATTGACCCGCCCGTCTTCGTCCCGGTACTTCTCCTTACACTCCTTCATATACTTCTCATTAGCTTCGAAGAGCCAAACACCCTTTCCATCACCATCAGACTGCCAAATGCCCTCCTCATGCAGAAATGGCATGACGTGATTCCAGAGATTGTGCAACCAATCGACGATTTGCAAAATGGTACGCCCGTCGAATTTGGAACCTGGAGCAGCGAGTGCGACACGCGCCTCGACAAAGTCGCGAACGATTTTTGCTTGAGCTTTCATGAGTAGCATAGGTGTACGAATCTCGATCACGCTTCCCTCGTTGAGAAGGCGGATTTCGTAGAATGACCAGGATTGAGCGAAGGGAGTCTCGCTTGACACACATGAGCCTAAGATACAGTAGACATCCTGTGGCATGAGAAGTTCACTATTTCCGGCGGTGAGGTTGTAAGCACCATCGGGAATGACACCATGATGTATTACATGATAGCGACGAGAGACGTAGTTTGCGACGCCCAATGCTTTCTCCTCGTAGAGCTCTCCAGGAATCGCAACGGTGATTTTCCGGATCATGGCCAAGTCGGTGGGGTCTTGCTGTTGGGTCCATTGCTTCCAAGTCTTGTATCCTGGGTCGTCTAAATCTGACAGGTCCAGGAAGAGCTTTCCGCCAAAGTACATGTCCTTGGATTCGTATTCGACAATACCGCCTACATTTTCGAAAGGGCGCTCATTGGAAACGACGTCGTAGTCATTGCTATAGCCAAGTGGTTGTACAAAGATAGTAAAAGGTACAAATGATCCGATGCGGAAGTCGCGTCGTGGAAGGGACTGCAGAACTTGGTCCGATTCTTCATCGTGGAATTCGTACGGGTTGGTGTATGGCGCGAATACGATGAGTGCTTGCTCATAGGTATTATCGCGGAGTTCGCGTGGGAGGTTTAGCAATGGGAATGTCATTTTGAATTTTTGAAGAATTGAGTGATTGGAGAAGCTGTGTTTGTTGTTGTGTTTCTGTAAGGAGAAGTATGTAGATGTGTGGATGGTTTGTTGAGGTTGATGATTATAGAAAAAGATAATGATGGTGATGATGTCTTTTGATATGTGAGTGATGCCGATGGTAGCCTTCTAGTTCCCGATCATTCCCACTTCACGTGCTTAACCATCATACACTGCCGCCTATTATGGTGTTGCCAGAATCAAGATGCTTTACTAGGGTTCCGTAACACATTGAAACACAATTTTCCGGGCAACGAGATGAGTTGTAGGAAATCCGTAAGTACAACTCCCAATCTCTGCATATAAATATTCCTGCATATACTGAGGATTCGATATATACATAGTCATGAAATTAATGTAAAGAACTTATCGTAAGATCTGGGTATTCATATTCAAGCTGTGAGGAACAACTATGGACATAGTACAAGGTTTATCGAGAAACGGAGAGGACGCTACAGCACAGTTTTATATATTGGAGAACAATCTTGTCCTACTTATCGCCACCAATGACTCTACCGCCCGGCTCAAACAGCAAATAATGAATAAATCAAGCTTGAGTGAGTATAATGAGAAGAAAGGCCCCAGAACCGCATTCAAATAGCCCGCCAACCTAATGACAAAGCAACGCAATGATTGGACTGCATCTCGCAAGACTCAATACCTTTTCGGACCAACAGACAGTGAAGCGTACTGCCTCTGCTGAAATTGCCGTGGTCCAACAGCTTTGTTTCCTCTTATTGTGTACCATCTCCTTCGTGAATTTTCTGATTCTGTAACTCGCACATCTTATTGGGCAAGGCGGTGTTAGCGCTCACGCTCTGGCAATGCTTTTTGAATTACATGCTGTAACTGTTGGTGAGGTAGCAATTTGTCGTTTAGTTTTGGGACTTCCGCACGTGCGATGCAGTGCCAACGTTGCTTTTCTGGATCACACGCTTTGGGTAAATAGTCAACACTGGGATCTTCAGTGTAGTCCATCCAAGTAGTGTCGTCGTTGAGATCCGCAAGAGCTTGCTTTGCTTTTCGTTGAGTCTCCACGGCTTCGTCCTGACATTTTGTCACGTACTCTTCGCTCGCTTCAAACAACCAAGCTCTCTTGCGGTCATGATCGATATAAGGCATCCCGGTTGACCAAAAATCGCAGATCCAATCCACAATCTCCACGAGCGTACGACCATCTAGCTGTGAGTCCGGAGTCGTCAAGGCAACTCTTGCATGGATATAGCTCTGAAATATCATAGCCTGGGCGGACATGAGAGGCATACTGGTGGATATCTCAATCACTGTGTTGTCGTTGAGAAGTCTAATCTGACAAAAAGACCAAGTATTACAGGATGAGTTCTCTAGCTCAGTGAAAAGCTGAGCTGTTGATTGCTCGTCTTTTTCATACTCCAACACAGTCGCTTCATTAGGTGTTTGGCCTTGAAATTGAATGCTTAGAGGGTAGCGGTCTTCTGCAAGCCGTTTCGTATACAGCATTCCGGGCACACCCACAACCAGTCTACGAATCATCGCAATAGTGTCACTGCTTTCTTCGTCGGCCCATGCCCTCCATGCTAGCTGCGGATCCATTCGGTTACGACAAGCGTCGTCACACCCAAACTCTAGGTAGAGTTTCTCTGCGATATACATGTTTTTCGCCTCTTTTTCTGCGACGCCCCCAACATGCTGAAAGGGATAATCATGGAAAATTGTGCTACACCAACAGGTTGAGTGAGAGGTAGTTACACTAGATATCTGTTGCATGATTGTGAATGGCGTATAGTAACCGAGTTGGTGTTCGCGCTCTGGGATTGCTCGATGGAATTCTTCTTGACGGTTGTCATCATCATACCGATCGTACATTTTCTTGGTGAAATCAGCGAAGTGTATATTTAGAGCTTGCTTGTATATCTCATCGCGTATTTCGCGAGGGAATCGGAGGAATTGCAAAGGCATTACTGCTGTTGGACTTGCAATCCGGTGGAGTTGTTGGTGTGTCAGTGTTGACGAGGTACAGTTCTCCAGTTGCTGGACACACGGATAGGGTCTAGATTTATCCGCTGTTAAAGCCTTCTAAGTGCCACTGCAGTTGAAAAAATTGACCTTCTCCTCTTGGTACTAGGTAAATGACCCAGTGTTGCAAACTGTGAGTATGCTGGTTCCGTTGAAATCAATCCAGTATCAAAATTGTACGCGCGGATCTTAAGGGCTGCACGTCCGAGTTTTGGAATTCGTGAGGAAGTAAGGAAAAGCAGAGGGGATATTAACGGCGACGGCAATTTCGAGATTGTGAGGAGCTCTCGTCCGCCACGCCGGGTCGACGTTATTGCGCCAAACAATTACTTTCTCATCACGTGTTGCTGCTCTTACCACCCCCAGCGGCACCGTGGACACATCTGAAGTCCTGCCGGGTATAGCTACGCCTTAACCAAAAGTTGCATAGGTTTGGCATGTAGAGAAAAGGGCTCTTGTAAGTATGTATGGAAAAGGTTTACTTTTACTGCAATATGAAACGTACCCAACCAAAAAAAAAACCATGTGACTCCGGGATTGATAGATGAAGAAACTGGCTCACGAATATGAGTTGAGGATGTCTCTTCGAGGAACGCTGAGCAAAGGTACCGTCTCTACTAATATATAACTTTCCTCTACCGTCTGCCAATATGAACTATCGTCCCTCTCGATCTACAGGCTCTGAGGTGTCCACGCTTTGCAACCACATTACGTGATGTATGACACCGCTCTCTTAACCTCATGGTCATGTCAGTCTGCATAAAATTCATTCTTGCCTGGCAAGTTACCTCCCGCGCCAGGCGAGTCGATCGCCTTCGGAACAGCAATCCGGACAACCACATTTCCAAAAGATTGGCCCACCTTCGCAGCTTCACTTCCTTCCTCCGAGCTTCCCATGGTCCACGCAAAGTGTCGATCGTTACTACCGAGACGATATTCCAGAACCTTCAGATGAGCTGCGATGTCCAACAGGTCATGTCCACTAATTCTGAAGCCAGGTCGAGATTGAATCCATTCGGTCACACCATCCTGAATGACTTCTGTTTGTCCTGTGCTAAGAGATCCCATAGTCCTTATGCTGAGAACTGTTCGGTCTTGGAGTGCGTCAATCTGGAATGTTGGCATATTATTGTAGGGGTAATGACAAGAACGGATTCGTAGCGTGTGGATGTCGCTGATCAATGCTGCTTGTGTGCGTTGAACGAAACCTCCGAGGGCGTTCAAACAGGATAGAAAGGTTCGCTCGTCACCAGTTTCTACCTTGAAACAGGGCTCCTCAAAGTCCAGGCACATTTTGCTGCCGATGTAGAGAGACATGCATTCATGGAACAATTGCTTGCTTGCGCGGGCAATGTTTGGCAGTCCAAGCTGTAGACTATCATATTGCTTGCAAGCATTCTGGCCACCTTGTTGATTTTTCCATTTGGTGGTTGTTTCCTTTACCAAGAATGGCAGATAATAGCCAGGCAGCTGAAAGGGTAGGCTATCAGTGTCGAGGTCATCGTCGTTGAGGGTTTGGGCGCCAAGTGCTTGGCTATACAGAAGTACAGTATAGACCTTGTCTCTCAACTCGCGAGGAAGCTTGGTAATCGGAGAATTATCCATGATTGTGTTGAGGACCTAGGAAAAAGGTTTGCGGAGTCGAACTTGGAGGGAATTGAAAAAGGCTTACACATGGTTCCTCCACATGTTGACGGAGCGGTACAGCAAGAAAGTGCAGGGAGGTGCTGACTTGCACTTTCCGTAGCACTCGTAAGCAAACAACTTCTCTTCACTTACTTTAGGTACGATATTCCACATTTTTTGATATGATTTCTAGTGCCGAGCTCTGGCGGGTTTCTTTTCGGTCTACCGCAAATGGCACCAAAACCTGGGCGTGACGAAAGCTGCTGTTGCCTAATTCCGGGAGCGAAAGTATAAGGCTTTTATCAATCGCGCGCTACACATATGCTAAAAGAAGATTATTTCTATGTTTAGATAGCATTATTACCTTTGTCTCTTCTCAGCTCGCGGCCAGTCGCTCGAACATAAGACTCAGCAATGCCCATTATCGACCCGTGGACATTCTATAGCTGATTCTTATGAGGAAAGGAATCACGCTAAGAGAACAATTCAAACCCATAATTCTGGGCCAACGATCTACTTCACTGGTGCGCAGCTATTAGTCCTGCAACCCTACAGCAGACGTGAGCCGTGTAGATGAAGTAAATTGTAAGTCAAACTTAAATGCGCTACGCCTATACCATCTGAGTGTTAGCGGCTGGAGCCTTGTTGGTGAAGGATACGAGAAAAGGGGTCATTAAACGGGTTGAGAATAAGCGAGGAGAGCGGTTTGCTTATGTGGGCGAGAACCGGCCTGTATTGCTGTTCATGGGGAGTCGTGAAACAGTTGATGACCTCTCACGGTACGGATTTCTTCCTGTAACCAATTCCAATAAGCAATTTGCAGTGTCGGAAACGTTTAAATAGTCCATGTGATTGAGTAGAGTGTGCCCAGGTAGTTCTATCTGCTTGAGAGACGTTATCAGACCATATAACGCTCAATGACCTGAGAAGCAGCGGGTTGACTCATGTTCGAGAGATGCGGCATGTGAGAATCAAAGCGTATAAGTCCTTTGACTCACTCCATTCAATGTTGACCATCGATGACATGGACGTGGTTTGATGGAGATAGGCGGGCGGCACTTTTAGCGCCGATGCGCTAGATAAAAGGGGGAGGCTGACCAGCCACATGTTTTATCACAGAACCCACACCACAACACCACAATACACCATGGACAGATGGAGAGCCTAGCTGAGGGCGAGAAACGTAGTGAGGCAATTGAGAGATGCGAATAAAGTTTCCGAAAATGTAAGATCGTAATGGTTAGATTTAAATGGTGCAGGACACATAAGATTGCGACCTTGCGAAGAAGCACCATTAACGACGACAACATCACCATTATAACACCACAACTTAGATACCTACGCAAGCTTTTCGACCCCGCATGTATAAGCTTATACTGAATGCCAAGACTGCCCTACATGATCTTCCGCAGTCTTAAATTGACACTATTATGAAGTTGTGGATGGGAGGAGGTTAGGGAGGTTGGTGGACTAGTTAGGAAGGCTGTGAGACACGGTATAAGAACTATCACCGGCCAAACAGTTGCCAACACATCGACAGTTCACCAAGATACACTCTCACAAGCTTCTTCCTGTTTATACCTTGTTCTTCACTTTAATTCATATCACTTTTTAAGTCTCTCTGTCGTTTTCCAGCTGACTCTGAACTTCGCCCATAACATACCCACTCAATACATACGCTTCAATTTTTGTATAAACCTTTCAATCCGCACAAATATCAAACATGTTCGCCAAATCAACCATTCTCGCACTCGTCTCCAGCACCCTCATCGCTGCTGCACCACAAGCACCACGATTTCCATTTGCAGGTGCACATACCAATGGCACCCATGTCCACCCAGCACCAGAAGAGTGCGTGACCAGCCTTTCCACCTCCCTTTACACTCTCACAACAACCATCCCTCACATCGACTCAACAACATACTACAAGAACACCACAACAGTCATTGCCGCTGTCGCCACAAGAACCGCTCTCTACACCGCAACTACTGTCATCACCACATCAACGTCAACTTGTATCACCACATCATATCCAGTAACAAGCTGGGTTACTAAAATTATCGACACCGTTGCACCTGTTCTCGTTACAGAAAGCTGCACGGAAACAACCACATACACGGAGCCAACTTCCAAGACTGTGGTTACTGCTCTACCAGTTCTCTCCAGCTGCACTGAGTATCTGACTTCAGCCATAACCGGCACGTCAACCATTCCAATCACAACCTGCACACCATGCACTGCTGGTGGGGCGCCAGCAGTGACACCATGGGCTCGTCGCTAAAACTTTTCTCTTTTCTGTACTTTGTTCGCAATTTACGACGCGTATGTGGATTTATGGGCGAAGCATTTGGTTTGGGGATGATTAATCAGGGGTCTGTTTACGGCGTAACATGGTAGGTTGCAAAAGCTGGGAATGAATTCTGGATGACTTCATGGGATGTACGGCAATGGCACTTAATGAAAGATGCTGACGGCGGTGGAAAAGAAAAAGGGATCTTAATTTAATGTGTATTGATGGGAGCGAAGACAGAAGGATTTTGTAATGCTGCGCTTCTGCTGTAAATATTTTTTGGTTCGAAAGACAAATACTATTAAGATCAATATCATACTCCCTCTCGCCTACTTTCCTGATTTATCTTATTATTTCAGGCTTTGCTCTTAGCAGAAATACAATCAGACATGTTCTACCTGATAAGCGAGAACATTGGAATAACACAGAAGCCTTTACAGCTGTCAGAAGAATATCAAACAGGCATGGTAATTGAACAGAGTGTTCAGTCGAGATATATTTAAACGAACGGGAAGGGCAAAAGATGTAGGTACGAGGTTTAGTTGTTGTTTGCTACTAAATAACCTAGTCAGTTATTTGACAGATATCGTCCTGGTAACAAGAGCTCGAGGATCTGACACATGTTGAATTACGACCGAGATCAGAGACAATGAATAGAAGAACCAAACCTCCTTTATCTTTGACAAATACCTCCACTTCGCCAGGAGAGTCATGAAATATAGGCATTGCAGGGCCGCAATGAGAGCACATTGCGAAGACAGAGCCGACCGCAACCTACTTGTTGGACCGTTCACCATTTGACTGAGAACGGCAGCACGGTTACTCGTTATAGATTTTAAGTAGTTTTACTATGGTTAAGCAGCCTCACTCCAGAATCTTGGATCTCAAACAGCTTTTAGGAACTCCAACGGTGAATAAACATTCTATTGTAGCTTCAAGAAAGTCAATGTTGCATCGATGGCTAGCGATGTAATGTAGGTTCAAATTGAAGAAAACGTGTTAGGAGTGTAAATTGAAAATGAATGAAGGACGAGCATAAGGAACTAGGTATCCCTACGACCAGTCAAAATGCGCCAAGCTGTTATAATTCGTTGTGATGTGTATACGCATTGGCCTGCGAGGCAGGATATGAGTGAATTTTGGTTCGGGAATTAAATTCTATACTGGCAATCGGAGAAGAATGTACTGCAGAAGATAGTGAAACTCGGTCAGCTGAGTACGCTTGGACAGTTGCCAGTATTTTTAGCTTGACCATCGTACAGAGCCTATCTTGAGTAACGGAGCCTTCGGTCTTTGAGAAAGGCCTCCAGAATCAGAAACAATTCCCTACATGCGGCCACCCGAAGTCTTCCAGGCCTACTGTATACTGATTATGGTAGCACATGTGTATGAGTATGATATTTTTTCTCTTCAGTGTACGCGGCAACGGGCTTCGGGAAGTTGACTCGATATCTTGTGCATGCAATGATCGCCAAAGGGCTTTGGGTTTTGACTTTCACCAGTGTTTTTGCAGCTGCAAGAGGATGTTGGGGTTGTATTTTAGTTCATGGCGCCCCACTGTGAAACACTGCACTATTCTGCTTTGGGAATAGTTCGACTTTAGAATGCCTCTGCTTCCCTCCCGCCTCGATACCGACGTCCTGCCTCGAACGCTTCTTCGAGCCTAATCTCACCAAGAGGAACCTGATGGCGATCAGTCGAGATTGTTTCAGAGGAGATTTTAGTCTGCAAAACGAAAAGCTGACGCTGTGCGAAGGTGTTTGTAGACCTAACTCTGTCAATTTGCTAGACTCGACGTGCAGCAAACGACCAGACTGACAGCCATCTCTGCGCCCAACCAACAGGATGCGGGCTTCATGCAGGTTGCAGGGCTGAAAGCATGGATTCGGTTGAATGACCACGTCGTGTTTCGCGACGGCTTGATGAAGTTGGCTCACATCAGCCCCTTGGGCAGAAAGATACTGTGGCCGTACTGCTGACGGGTGAACATGGGTGTTCTAATTCACCGACTTCTCCCAGGGACACCTTGACTCAAGCGAGGAGGCCTATGTACTCGACAACCACACTCTCAGCAGTCATGCACGTAAATTCCCCTATCACACCATTAAAACCCCTTGGAGGTGTATACAAAATGAGTGTGAATGGTCCAAGCGTCGAGTGTTTCTCGCCAAGGATTCAAAACGTTACACAGATTTGGAAAGTGTGCGGGTAATTCTTTAATGATTATCATTCCCGAAACAACACTCCTAAAAATTTGACATCCAATAAACGTCGGAACAACCACGCTAGGGGCTTTTCTCTCTCAGCAGTCGGAAGAGAAAGAGATCTTGGGACATGCAGCCCCTGTTGGATCCAACTGACGCCGACGTTGGACCTAATTGTTGCAAAGCTGTCATGCTGGCCTGAATTCGGTGAATTGTGAGACTCTGAGATGCGCCGCATATAAATGTCCGGCGTTGGCGCTCGCTATCTAATGTCTTTTCTTCCTCGCCCTCCTTTCTTCAGAACAAAAATCTCTCCCAATGGCCGAGAAAGTTCCTGCAATTACCGCGACTCACGAAGAGTATGACACGCAAGCCGGTGTGTACACAGTTCGGCAGGACGGTCAACCACATGGTAGCGAAGATGATTCGAACGTCTCCTCTGCTGGTCTAAAGACCACCAAAAATGGATCCACGGTTTTGATTCCTCAGCCAAGCGATGATCCACACGATCCTCTCAATTGGAGTTGGATGAAGAAGCACACAGTCTTTCTAACCCTTTTGCCTGGCTGTTTTCTAACAGATTGGGTTATCACATGGGGCTCTGTCCTTTTCGAGCAGCAGGTATATACTTGCACATCTGTAAATTTTTGACAGCTGCTAAGAATACCAAAGGCACCAGGCTGGCACATGACCGTTCCGGATGTGGCCAATTCCATCTCTGGTGCAATCTTCATGCAAGGCCCTGGTGGGTTGCTAGCAGTACCGCTCGTTCAGCGCTATGGACGATTACCAGTCCTCTTCTGGTCTCAGCTCTTGACGTTGGTCTGCTCCATTGGCGCGTATGGTGCGCAGTCTTACGCCGGCTTCACAGCGTGCCGAACGCTGCAGGGCTTTTTTGGAGCTCCTCCACAAGTAATTGGTCTCTCCATGATACATGATATGTTCTTCTTCCACGAACGAACTCGAAAGATCAACATCTGGGCCTTCTCGTTCTTGATCGGACCATATCTAGGACCCTTCATATCTGGACTCGTTGCAGGAGCACACGTAGACTGGCGAAACAACTTCGGCATCCTGGCTGGATTCTATGGATTTTCTGTTCTGCTCATCATTCTGTTTGGTGACGAAACCCTCTACGACCGCGAAAAGGTCCACGAGGAACCTCGGCGAACTGGCATAGCAGAGAAGATATCTAAACTAACTGGTATCTCTGGATTTCGTGACTGTGCTGGCCGACCATCTCTATGGCAAGTCACCAAAGACCTCTTCGGTCTCCTGCTTCGCCCATACCTCTTGTTACCTAGTAAGTCGCTTGGAGTTCTTTTTACTAGCTTTTCTAACTAATTTAACAGCTTTTGGTTTTGTGACATGGATCACCATGTGGACAATAGGCATTGTCTCAACGATATCGCAGTTTGTATTGCCACCACCATATCACTTCACCCACACACAGTTATCTCTTCTCTTCTTCGCACCCATGATTGGTACCTTATGCGCCGAATTTTGGGGACATTGGTTTAACGACTTCCTGTGCAATCGCTACATCAAGACTCATGGTGGAAAGTATAGCCCTGAGAATCGTCTCATGGGAGTGTATCCTGCCTGGATTATTGGTATCGCAGGCTTGATCGTTTTTGGCGAAACTTTGCAGCATCAGCTCTCTTGGGTTGGTATTGCATTTGGATGGGGCATGAATTGCTTTTCCACCTTGGGAACCACTGTTGCCATTTCCGCCTACATTCTCGACGTCTTTCCACAACATGCAGCTCTTGCATCTGCATGGATAAATGCTTTCAGGACCGTCGGTGAGTAAATATTCCGTTTCCCGTTTTGTTGATTTCTTTTTCCATTTCTGACTTCTTGTGATACAGGTGGTTTCTGTGTCGTCTATTTCCAGGTGAAGTGGGTAACGTTGAGTGGCCCAGCGGTTACTTTTGGCTGCCAAGCCGCGATTGTGGCTTTCTTCATTGTGTCCATTATTGCGACACAACTCATGGGTGCTAAATGGCGCATCAGGTTCCCGGCCCCCGCTACTAGTCGCACGACCTAGCTATGAAGTTTGAATTTGAATGATATGCGCTTGTGCGTAGCAGTGGTGGAAGATCGATCTGGCTACAAATCTGTTTAGGTTATGGATTGGCCTGCAATGTATGTTTTAGTGTATCAATTAATCTGGTACCTAAGTGGTGAGTAGATAATTATGAAATACCAAAATATATCAAGTTTCAACTACCTCTTATATATCGGCATTGACTTGACTTGAAGAACACGAGGCATGGAGGTGGTCGAGTGAAGGCCGTAGGCCTCTACTAGCCCGCCTTACCTACGATCTGGAGCAAAACTGACCCCTGTACAGACCTGTATTGGCTGGATTTGTGTTGTATACACCTGCATAGGTGATAACAGAAACCCTAATCATTGCCACTGCTCTCAACTTCAAAGCACACTGCCATGATCCATACGGAACCCTAACGTATCTAGAAACTACTAATTGGACACGAGGAAGTTGAACCTGTGAATTAGAAAGAAAAGAACTTCCAAACACAGACTAAATTCGTCAGTGTCCTCGTCTCATCGTCGTCCCCCTCCGCCGCGATATCGGTGCTATATTTCATCGAAAGGCTGTTTACTCGAATTGTCAGAGTTGTGGTGTTTTCCGCTGTATTCTCTACAACTTAGCTATATCTACCAATGCTAAGCCAGTCGAGATATTTGCAGCCACTGCAGCGTGGCTCAATCCCAGAAAAAGACGAAGACGTCCGGGAACAATATCTAATAGCTATGCATCGGTGCAACTTGTATTTGTTGAAAGCACGAGCACTACACGTCAAAAAGCGATTTGGTTCTGACATAGCTAGGTAATGTATTTGTATATCTATCTCTCTGGAAATTCAAGGAGTATAGGAAGTTTGAGATGAAAGAAGGGAGAATTACCAGTGAATATTAAGAAAAACAGTTGGACTTACCTACATAACATGACAGCGATCTCTCTTCTTCTCATCCACCTCCTTCTTCCTCTGCGCCAGCGCATAAACCTCACCCGACACATTCTCACAAAAAGTCTGACAATGGAACCTCTCGCAATTGTATAGACCCCCCGCACGCCTCAAGATTTTCATCGCGATCTCTTCCAGTGAACGCCATTCCTCCTTCTCAAACGGATACTGCACCGTCGCAACGTACTTGACATGACACCTCCGAGCATCACCATCATGATAATTCCTGAATGTATCTTCCCAATCGTGCTCCAGATCGACCTGTACGGCTTTACCGTCCGGATCATCTAATAGTGCTTTAGGAGAGGTGTCCTGTAGACTCAATTCTATGGTCCTGCCATGGAGGGAGAGTGGTCCGGGTTCGGTCGTGAAGTATACTATGAGAAGAGCATAATGCTGCGCATCTATATCTTTCATTAGTGAGTCAAGTTTTGGGTTTTTGGGTGGGTATGATCTATGTGGCCACCGTAGGGAGAAGATGTGGTGTTCATAGCCTGTATGGTCGAGACGTGCTAGGGATGGAGGCATTCCTGATGCAGCTATCTCGTGGAGGACGAGGTGATCACGAGGAATATTATCACGTTTCAACAAAATGGGCGCGGTGTATGGCTCGGGGGAAATGTGGAACCATTGACCGCCTGTGCTGGTGTATCTCTCGGGGATGGGATACGAGGTACTTTGAAGCCATTTTTGAAGTTGTACAACTTTCGATGGTTGTCTCTCTGCCAGGAGGGGCGTTCTTTCTGAAGTCGGCCGGTCTGAAGTCGGCCGGATTGTGACCTCGCTGGCGGAGCGACGGCGGGTTATTCTGTTGAAACCATGGTAACGCGCTTGCTTTCGGACAGGAGAGCGATTGGATGGAACTGAATTTGAACGTTTAGTTTTTCTCTGTGGAGAAGTGGACGGTTGGCGGGCTGGCGCCATTTTGTTACTCACCTGGTAGTAATCAACAGAAACTAAAATGTGGAGTAGGAGTGGTTATTTGCGAGATCAAGTGGTCGAGTGAGGGAAGGCTGAAAAGTACAATGGGATTGCACAAGTATAAGTGTGTTGTGAGCTCGCTTTGTGCCTCCAGCATACAAGTACATTGTTGTGGATAAAGGATACGGCGATAAAGAAATGATGAAAGGGATACTAAGCCTTAGAAGCAGGTGAACTAAGGTATTGTACTTCTCCGGGATTTTGCCGCACCAGTATTTTGTAGCTAGGAGCTGGAGGAGCTAGGCATTGTCACCATGTCCAGCCAGCTTGGATGCAACAAAGAGCAGCGTCGCTAAAGAGTCGAAGCTGTGAAGTTGAAGGAAGAGCAAAACATAGTGCAATATCGTGAGATACTCTGCCATGATTATTACTCGTAGCCCCTAAGCTCTAGGTCTATCGTGCTGATGCCTCTCCTTTAATAATTTCTCAGTCCGCATAAACTCTCGTATGCCCACGGGTATATTCGCGAATAAATCACCACCCTTCTGACCATCCTTGGCCAAACCAAAATCCCAATTAGTTTCACTGCCTCCACCATCATCATCCATACTTGTAGCAACATGACTTGGCGTGCCTGGGTCGACATTCATACTGCCAGTTCCACCTATGCCTTTGCTCTTGTTCTTTTGCTGCTTCGCGAGAAAAGCTTCCCTAGCTTCTGCAGACTTGGCAGCCCATTCTTCCAGATCATCACGGTAAAGATCCCATACGCAGTTTACACAACCGGACATACAGCAATTATCTGGTTCTTCCGGCCGTGGAGGCACAAGCACGCCACCGATATTTTTTGCTTTCTTGTTTATATCTTCTCGTCTTCCTGGGCCAGCAAGCCGGCTTCCGAAAACTACTCGCGCTTTTCGAATTGCTTCTGCACGCTCGGAATTTGGCTCCTCTTCATCTTTCGTTGGAGATGGTTGCGGTTCAGGTAGTGATCGTGTTGCCGGCGCAACTTCGGACAAAGGTCTACTGAGAAGCTCTGTATAGAATCCTTCTATTGGGCTTGCTTGTTCGCCCGGCTTTGCAATGTATGATTTGGAACGTCTTTGCCGTGTCCGAGAGCTGTTTTGAATACCAATGCTCCGAGGTGAGGTGGGCCGACGAAGTTTCCGTATACATAAGGAACAAAGAGACTGTCTAAGTATGTGATTTGGCAGAAAATGCAATGCAGACTCCATAGCTACAGCAATGCATCCAGAAGAGAGCTGTAGGCCAACAAAAGGTGAGGCAAAAGTAAAGATTCTCAGCTTGCCATCGATGATAAATTCTGATCTAACGTCACAGATGTTCGATAGCTCCTCGCCAAGATCTCGAGTCGCATTTCAGACCAATCTCAGCCCTACGAATTTCGATTTCCTGACATCCAGTTAACGACAACAAAAAGAACATATTCCACCTCCTTAAGGACTACCAAAGCGAGTTTGCTGACTGCATTCATACCAGCCCTGATCGTTCGCTGATTCGCTCAAAATGGCCCCCAACTTTACTATCGCAGTTCCCCTGGCCTCAGCCGGCGCTTGATGAAGAGCCCCATGAACTCCTGTCAGCATTCTGTATCACCATGGAGGCTGAGCACCCTATGCTAGCAACTTGACCTGAGTTCGCTTACTTGCTTCAGCCAACCACCGTTGACCTTGCAGGGCTAATTGGCTTCTGCATAAATATTAGCTTGTTCCGAATGGCAACACAGTATTTCAATTCTTCAATCCTGGTGCTAATCTAGGAACGGCTGCATTTTGGGCCAACGGGAAGAGCACGCGGGTCCTTGGATAATAAGTTTTGATGCTACAGCAGGGCTGACACTAAGTTTAGAAAAAAGTGAACTCACGTTGCTACTTTCAAGAAGCTGTCTATTATATAGTTCACGCTTCGACAATGGACACAATGAAAATGGCACCTTCAAGGCTTGGTGCCACATCAACTCACCCAATGTTACCGAACAGCAACCTGACTCCAAAATGTCCCAAGCAGGAAGCAGAAGCGAAGTCTACCTTGGGGCATGGACGAATTGGACCCACGGAGCAGTTCGAGGTGCAACCGTTACCCTCAATCGGCGGGACGGAGCGCTTCTCACGGCTTTCCTTGCCATCTTCGTAGCTTTTGCCGGTTCCCGGCTATGGAGAATCATATCTTTCGTACTACATACCACTCATTCCAGGGACTCTCCCCAGGACGCCATCTACCACCAGCGACAAGCAGTGCTTCGCAACTCTGACGGTGCTGGATCTGCCTCATGGAACTTGCTATCAATAGTCTTTGGCTGGAGAGAAACTGACCATCTGGTGTACCTTCGTTTGCTACCATTAGTTGCTGTCAGCTTCCTTCTAGCGCTGGCAATTGCTCTTGCTGGCGTTTTCTCTTCCCAGATTTCAGATTCCGCAGGGAGAGAAGTTCTCCTTACTGGGTCTAGCTGTGCAATCATAAACTCGACCAAGTCGCTGGATGTGGAAGACTATGCCACCGTCTTACAACCATACCGCGCTCAACTCCTCTCGGATAATGTTGGACGAGCTCAAGTATGCTACCGAGCAGATGCGACGCCAGAAAATTGTCCCAAATTTATTCAGACGAGTTTAGATTACACCAAGGCCACGAACGGAAGCTGCCCTTTTGAAGACGAAATCTGCAAAAGCAACTCCTCTAACCTGATCTTAGACACGGGTTTTCTTGATAGCCAAAAGCATTTTGGAGTCAATACGCCATCGAACAGTCGTGTCTCATACCGCACTGTGACACATTGCGCTCCGCTGAAGCTGGATGGGTATGCTCAGATATCCAACAGCACTCCTGGTGTTATAGACTACTATTACGGCCAATTTGGGTCCTCGAACTTCTCTTTTGACAGACCAAATGTTACATACCAATATTTCAAGAATGTGACTGCAGACCATACCCGATACGTGGCCGGTTTCTCCACGGCCCAATACTCCTTGAGGTGAGTTTTAGAGATTCATGGTGTCCGATAAGGTTTTTGTGGAAATTAATCACCTTCAGCTCCTTCTTTGGCTACGCACAGGACATAGTCCCTTTTGGATCTACATTTCATCCAATTCCAGACCTCATGAGAGACGACGCAGACACCGCCATTTTCTTTCTATCTGCCAACAACGTCGCCTTTACCAACGCCACCGACGATCCTTGGTACAGTGTTCACCATCAAGTTGCCACCAATCTCACAGACGCCCTTGGTAGAGCTAACAGAACCCGTATATCGTACCGTGCCGACGATCCCGTAAGTGTCCTCGGCTGTTCACTACAAACACAATGGTGCAACCCCACTCTACCAGCGGAACGAGCATGCGGTCCTCTTATGACTGCGGGCTTTGTCCCGGACAGTGTCATCGAACTCTGGCCCAATGGTACCCAACGAGATTTTTTCAATGATTTTAGCTCCACTATCGGAGCCACAGTATTGGATATCGCAGACCTTGTGAGTAAATTGGGAGCGTCCTCTCTTTCCTCTCGGCAAACCTTTGCTGGAGGCACTCAAAGCGCCATACCGGAGAATCAGTGGGAACTTGACGTTGAGCATTGGCAGAATGTCGTTCTGGCAGGCTTGCAGCGCGCATTTGTCGAGTTAGCTACTGGTACCAGTTTTCCGGGAATTGAGAAATACTTGGATACACCTTCTCCTGGGAGCGGACAGTCATTGTGCAAGTCCCAGGTAAGCTGGCATTTGATGTTATGTACATCAGATCAATTTCACCCCCGCTGACAGAAAGCCTACGTAGAAAATCAAAAGCTCAGATTTCACCTCCTTCGGCGTTCTAGGCCTCTCTCTCGCCACCTCAATCGGCGGCCTCATAATCATAGTATCCTACCTCCTCGAGTCCCTCACACGTCTCATGCAAAAATATCGCAACCATCATGGCTACGCTCTCTTAGAATGGTCCATGAACGAAACGATGCAACTCCAGAGTCTTGCGCATGAGGAAGCGGGTGAGGGCGTTTGGACTAGACATCACGGTATTTTTCAGAGTTCTATTCCTGTAACTAGACAGGGTGATTTGCTGCAGCCTTTTCATGAGAAACCTAAGATGTCGAGGAGCTCTACTTTGATACCTTGGGAGACGAATGAGATGCAAGATAAAGATGGTGGTGGTGCTGTTGGTAAGGCTTTGAATCGGGCGAATACTATGGAGCGTGAGCAGGGTGAACCGCTTTTTACGCATTCGAGTGGGACGCGAGTTTTTAGAGTTCCGTAGACCTTCATTATAGAAATCATTGCGTCAAATGTCTGTGTCACGTTTCTGATGATATCTGGGCTCTTTTGCAATTCAATATGAGATGGTGTTCTTTTGAGGTTGTTTATCATAAGACCGGAAACCTTGTGCTGTTGTATCATGATAGTTGCGCAACAGCGATTGTCAATGACAAACTCATTTGCCTCGAAGAGCAACCAAGCGTTAACAATGTGTTTCTAGCATGTAATACTTGGCAAATGGAAGTGATAAGATTGAAAATACACGCGCTAAGCGCGGTCGCGTCCTGCCGTTCAACAACACCGCGTCCCACCAATATTAAAACATTAAGAACTGAGAACCCCACCAACAAGATCCCCTAACAAACCACAACCATGGACTCCAACCCGCCCAAGCGACGCAAAACGTCACCAACAACTCGGATCCCAGTTCCAAATCTCCAACAAAATCAATCTCCAACACGCGCATCCTTCCTATCACCAACCCGCGCAAGTCTATCCCGTTTCAACCCAACATTACTCCCCGTACCAAAATCACCACGTGCAAGATCTACACCACAGCCCAGCTCTCTTACACCGATTCCAATGCCAGATCCAAGGAGTGATTTACTAGCGCGTGGACAAGCTGCTCTAAATTTCATTATGGGAGGGTTGAGTACATCCATGGGAGGGACGCCTACTACACCGAATGTACCGTCTGTTATTACTGGTGAAGAAACAGATGAACAAATGGCGGCTATGCGCGCGGCGAATGCGGCGCGGAGAGAGAATGAGAGGTTGGAAAGTGAGAGGAGGAGTCTTGCGCCTGAAGTTGGGAGGGCGGTTCAGGGATTGGCGGACACAGCTATGGAAGATACGGTTGAGTTTTTGGATGAGGATGATTTGCCTGAGACGCCTGAGGCGGTGAGGAGGCAATTGGATGTGGAGGATACGCCGCCTAGGGGGATTTTGTTTTCGTCTCCTAGTAAAAGGAGGAAGAGGAAGAGCCCGTTGAAGAAGAATGTACTGCCTCAAAGGGAGGAGGACGCGAGTGCTGCGGCTGAAGTTGTGGTGAGTGATTCAATTAAGGAGAGTCAAACCCAGTTGAAATCGCAGATGAAGAGATTGCCTCCTAAGGACCCTGAAACGATCGTCAAAGAAGAGGAGAAAGCAAGATTAGAGCAGGAGCTCGAGGAGCTTCAGAAAGAGATCAGGCGGTATGAGCGGTACATTGGGGATGCTGAAGTTTCGTCTGAAACACAAGGACTTTCCGCAGATTTACTGTAAGTTCAAGCCGTGACCTTGAACCAATCTCCGAACTAATCCTTACCAGAACACTTCTATCGCCAAACCCAGAGGAGGCCCTGCTAGCAGCACCACCCCTCTCAGCTCTGCTTACATCTTTCCTACCCTTCTCCATTCCAATAGAGGCACCTGCAACTGTCCTCTCAAAGGAAGTGATACCTTCGCATGCGCCTCTCAAAGAAGCCGATCCATTACCACTGCTAAGTCTATTCACACCTCTTACTATGACATCTACCATGAACCCGCCAACAAAACCACACTCAACAAACGAATCATTCCAACAAATCCACAACATCACCCTATCAGGCCCAGCCTCTTTACTCACCTGTAATCTAAATCTCACGATAGAATCTGATCCAACCAATCCCCGAAACCCAACAGTACAAAATCTGGAAATCCAACAACTATCTCCATGGGCGAAACGCGAAGTCGGTGAATGGTTTACCGCCAAAGCCAAGGAAGGCGATATAGCTGCGTTGGGCTATGCTTTGGGGCGGTATTGGGATATTTCTTCTACTCGCGCGCAATGTTGGTCGAAGTGTTGTAAGGAATTTGGGAGTTTGGTTACGTGTGCGACGGAGGAGGAAGAGACTGGAGCTTTGAATGTGCAGCAGCTCAAGCAGAAGAAGCGTGGGAAGAGAGCACAGAAGGGTGCTAGTGTAGAGGAAGATGTTGAGATGGGGGAGGGAGAGGAAGATATTGCTGAAGTTAAGATGTCGAAGAAGGAACTGTTTAAACATCTCGGGCGCAAAGTCATTGTTCTGAAGAGTGATGAAGTTGTTCTGAGGATTGGGTGGGATGTAGATTTTGACTGGACTGGTGAAGTGGAATCTTCTATTAGTGCGAAGGCTGCGTTTACTTCTTGTTGTAAGTATCGCTGCGTCTGTGAAGTATCAAATTGCTAACATGCTTCTTAGGGAACGAGGCAGATGAGCAAGGCTTCCTCAAAAAGATCCCAGCCACATTTGATATGCTAGTACAAGAGCGAGGGGTATTATCAGCGATTAGGATTATTGCAGGTCTATTATTCCCCACGTAGTCTGCACGCCGAAGTTGAATAGCGCAAAATACGAACGTTGTCCAGCAAAACCAAACGATATTGATCATATGTGCAGCTCCAAACCTTTACATCACCCAGCGCGTACCTCTTTATTGATACAGAGGGTATCCAGACCGTAGAGAATAGTCAGACATAACTGCCTAATTAGGAAAGAGTGACCCACCCCAACTTTGGCCCTTGCTTCATGACTTCCTTCCTTCAGAGCTCATGGCTTCTTGACCTTCTCCGATTTCGCCAATCTGAGGTCCTCAAATCAGTTTTACAACATTCAATTCTTCTACAACTTAACAACACTCTAGCCACCACCAATCACTTATACCTGAAGTTATCTCTAAACTGAACACAGTAGCCAGCACGATCTCATCAGATTAGACCTTACTGCTCTTATTATTAACCGCCACATCAATCTCATCGTCTCCAACAAGCTGATTTCCATTTCTATCCACCTACCCAACCAATTCACTCTTTCAAACCACATTGAAACTACCAGGACAGTAAGTCAGTTACCAGCGTAACAGATCATAAACCATAGCTAAGTCTTTCGTTTAGAAAAGGAAGCCCTTCCAATTAAAGTAGTGGCTAAGATGTCCGCCCAATCTCCAATCGACATTGTCGATTCCAATTATCCACCGAACGCGAACGTGATAATCTCTGCACCAACAGCTTCCGGTAGTGATTCTCCGACCAAATCCGACTGCATCGATACCAGCACCCTTCAGGACCTCACTAGCAATGCCGGTGAGGAGCTAACTTTACAACCCCAGGAAGTCAATGGATTACTTCGCTGTCCTCGCGAGGTACGTGATCTCATTTATGAAGAGTACGTGCTTCTTGACGGAGAGCATTGGGCTTCAGCTCCCTACCCAAAACCTTTCGCCATCTACGCTTTCGCTCGTGTTCATCCCATCATACGAAGCGAGTTGGCGGACTACTATTTCTCTCACGTGAACTCAGGAGGTATTGTTCCATGGGGAGAAGTATCGCACTCATATATCCGTGTCGGGAAAGCAAGATTCGACCTTGAGGGTTCTCGCCTTGAGGTTTGGCGATTGGTTTTTGGTTTGGCGTCTCACCCTCCACGAGCTCAAAAGAGATGCATTTCCAGGCGCCGGCAAGTCTGGCGCGGTATTCGGGCCACAACATGTCCTAGTCGTCCATCTCGAGATATTTTGATCTTGCGGTGGTCGAAAGATGCGTTGATAATAATTAATTATTTCTTCTTTGCGCGGATCATCAGCTTATTTCACTGCCCCACCACAACCCAAATGCATGCTTCATCAACTCGTCTATTCAATACTGGACTTTTTGTGTACAGAACGATCAAATTTTCGGAGAATCAATACTCTCGCAGTTCTCTATGACAGTTTTTGTTAATACAAGGAGGTGCGCATGACGACAGCTCACATCTTGCTTACATTCAAATAGAAGTATCGGGATGTTCTCCAGAAATATTAAGAAGAACGTTCTATCGAGACCTCTCGGTTTGAACCTCAAATCGTGTGCTTCTGCGCATACTGGGGCCAAGGCTCCAGAAATATATATTCCTGCTTCACATGTCGACTAGAAGCTGCCTCCACAATACTGCTCTGTTCATTCACGCATCTTCGTCTCTGAAGGCAACTGCCTACTTTATTCTCATCGCCATGGGGTTCTCCTGCCTTATATTTAGGGTAAGGTACTGTGGTGTCTCTCTACCTAAAGGCGTAGTTCCCGCAAGAAGAAGTGTTCAATTCCAACACAATGTCTAGTAACACTACTTTGACTTTAACACAGCGCACTTTACCAATATACGACAAATTTAAATCTGCCTTGCTCTTGGAACTTTTAACATTGTCGTATTTTCAATCACAGTCAATACACATAACGAACGCCCATTGCTCGAGTTTTCAAACACTACGGTCGAATGCCAGGAACATCAACAACCAACCTCACAACCACGAATCCAACACTCTGCTCACATTGCGCAACGTTTACGACCAAAACATGCACAGGTTGCACCACCGCTCCGCAGTACCATAAGGAAGCTACCGATATCTACTATTGCAGCACTCATTGCCACAACGCCGACTGGACGAACCACCAAATCCTATGCGAAACTCGACAACAACGAGTGCGCCTTCACCAAGATATCTTTCTATTGCATCAAACATGGACCATGCTAAGAGAAGAGGCGTGGGACGAAGATATCAGCCACGTGGAGCTCAAGCGCAATACGTTATACCTTTACGAAGGAGAACAACATCGTCCAAGGAGGAATATGACCATGCGCCGTTATCCAGACAACACTGAAGGAAGCCCAAAGCATAAATTTGCTGTGCTAATGGCGATGGGTTGCAGTGATTCTGCGGACGTACTCTCGTCACTGACATCTGCGCTATTTTCTGGTCATGCCAGGTTCCCCTTGAGATCAAGCCCGAATGAAGATACCGACGACATGCTCGAACTCAACGCCAAAGTCGAAGAAGTAATCTTAAGTGTCAAAAATACACCATTATCCATTCGACTTGTGGACTCTGATGGCTCTGTCGATAACGATGAGTACTTCCACGAAGTTCTTCGAATTAGCTTGCCGAGTGGAGAGCTATGGTGTGCGGACATCACTGGCGCGCAGTTCGGCCTTCCAAAAATCCTATGGCCATGGCACGAATATAAGACGAAGTATGTTGATGAGATTTATATCATTGCACCACTCGGAACGTCCCGACACCGAACGCATCGAAAGATAAGCACGCAAAGCTACCATGACCTCAATATGCAGTGGCTTGGGTTGGCAGATCTTGTAGAACAGATCGTTGGAGAAGAGGTCGATGCTCTACGCAAGGTTCTCGAAGAGGACTTCGAGAATTGCGCAGTAGATTTCATTGACCGCGTCAGGGTCAGAGCTAGGAGGTATGTGGAAGAGCTTGGTGAGCCGAGTCAGCGTCCTCAACGTGAACTTCGGTGGAAGAAGATGCGTGTACAGCAACTTGCGACCAGTAACCATGAAACTAGTGGTTGACTCCCAATTCCCTTGATTTGTATAGTTCATTCTTTTTCAGGTCCACAGTTTCGGATATAAAATTTCATCATCAGATTGTTGTTTCGAGCATTTGCATAGTACCTATTTTTCCAGCATATCCATATCGGTTTTTCAATCTCATGTCGATTATGTTTCCTCAGATCCACTATCCATATTCCTCCAATTTTGGGGTTTTCTTCAAATCGACTCAAGAGCACATCGCCGATTTTATCATCGGTTTGCATTCCTCGCACCAGATACCACTACTCACTACAACATCTTCCGATTCCTCAGGCTTTAACCCCATTTTTCATGACCCCAGAAGCCGTACCAGGACCAGCAGCCTTGACCTTCTCCTCGGGCAACTGCTTCGTAAAAGCACGAAGACTCTTCTCAGCATTCTTAGTCTTCTCGCTATCCTTGCCCAAGCAGATGAGATAATTCTCAAGTGCATGCTTAGCTGCCTTAACAGCCGTATGCATATCACCCTTGTCGGCAGAGATTCTTGCAATCTGAAGGTACCTGTCCAGTCAATAGTATCCAAAAACACTTTATTTAGAAATGGTGAAGTTCGAATAGGATGCGAAAGGAGACATACGTATGAGCCAAATTAGGTGTACACAACCCCTCCCTCGCCATCAGACTAACCATTTCAATACCCATCTTCAATTTCATATCAGCAGAGGGCTGAACATCGAAAGAATCGTCAATCTCCCTCAACCTCCAACGGCGATCTTTGCTCTGCTGACCGAAAGAGCCAGGGGTCTCGATATCAGTGCAAGCGATACACTCGCACACGAATCCATAATGCTGCAATTCCCATCTACGCATTGAAATATCGTAAAAGGGATCGCAGTAGGAGAGTGTGATTTCCTTTTTCCTCCCGTGTAAGCAAAAACATCCGTCATATATCTGGTAGAGAGAAAACCGAGAGGGGCAAATGGAAACATACCTCACCAACCCCCAAATCCTTAATCGCAAAGATCATCTCCCTCCCCAATCCCTCACACCACGCAAAATGCGCATTAGGAACACAAGAGTGATTGAACCTAGCAGCAACCTCAAACACCGCAGCCCCCTTATCGCACTCCATAGCATTCGTCATAAAAATACTGAGGATACTCTTCTCCCCCGCCGTCCGCGCTTCATGCTGCTCCTCAATACGCTTTTTCTCCTTTTCAGGGACGGAAAAGTAGATTTGGTCCGGGTAGCGGGAGGAGTCTTGGCCGTGGGCGGATGCTAGAGTCCAGTAGCGCTGTTGGCGTGAGGGGGAGAGTTTGTTGTAGGCGGTTACGACGTCGTGATTTAGGTAGTGGGTTTTGTGGATGCGGATTAGGGGGGTTTCGGAGAGGAGGAGGGTGCCTTTTTTTATGGGGGCGTTGGCGAAGACGGCGTAGCCTCTGTCTGGGGTGAGGTGGACGCTGAAGAGGGAGGTTTGGGAAGCTGCCATTGATAGGGACGGGTTGGCTGTGAGTGATGGTTCCTGTAAATTGGTGGAAATGGTGTTTGTTGCTGTTCCTGTGGCTGTTGCCGCAGCTGAGATTTGTGCTGGTGTTGGTGCTTGTGTAGTTGTTGCCGCTTCCTTCTTGACAACTGTGTTTGGAGTCCTTGGATTGATAGGTAGAGCTGACAATTGAAGAAAATCTTGGAATACGACTCCTTCTTTGCAGTTGTCCTGTGTTTGTGCCGTTGGGAGTATACTTTCCACCTTCATTCTTATCAATCTTTGTTGCAGCACAGTGGTCTTCCAGTGGAGGGAGAGATAGTTCAAAGTTGATGTTGTTGAACCTGAGTAGAGTTGGCAGCCTGCTTTCGAGGGTTAGTTTTGCGGAAGTGTCGGATATCTGCGGCAGAACATAGACTGTTGGAGCGGTGAGCAGATCGTATGCTCTTTTTGATTGCACATGCCTATTTAGGAAGTAACGCTTTCTTGTACTACCACCACGACTCTTCATCTATTGGTGGGTAAGAAATCTAGCAAACTTTGACTTGTTGTGTGTGCATTGTTTGAGGCGAGTGACCCAGTGTGCATACTGAGGTGTCGATATCTCATACATATCTAAATCGAGGCTCAAAGCAGACTCTAAGGAGATCAGCAAACCTTCTCAAGGATGCCAAAATGATCAATACCTAGCACGCCCAACCTTGAACATCTAAACATAACATTGACTGCTACTACAAAGAAAGACCCTGGCAGAGGTAAAACCACAGATATAGCTACAAGATCTTATTCACAACCCCAACCCCCTTCAACGCCACCCAAACCCACCCTCTAAAACCCCCTCAACAACGCCCTAACCTCCTCAACAAGCTTCAGCGCCGAACTATCCAGCCCCCTCCTCCCAGGAAGTACCTTCCCCTCCGCATCCCTCTGCCTCCCCCTCTTCTTCCTCCCACCAGCGGCAAGTACATGCCTACTCGCCTTGTACTTATCCTCCTCTGCCTCCAATGCGTCAGACACCCCGTCTTCAGACGATGAAGAGGGGCCAGCGTTGCTCTCCTCAGCAACCCTCGTCACACGAACAACGCCATCGTTTATTTTGAAAGCGTTGCTCGATATTCCAACTTCGGGCATATGGCCGGTTGCATCTATTGGAAGTGGTGGTGGTGATGGCGGTGAGCGTTGAACTGGAGCCAATCCAGCCAATCTGGCATTCCTGCCTTTTGTTTTGGTTCCTGGAGTGGGTGGGTATTGCATTTCCAAATCTGATAGCGCATCTTTGACTAGTGGTTCCGAATTCACAATTGATCCTGGCGGTAGTCGTGATGGTGAGCGTCCAATTGGAGCGAGCGCAGACATTCTACCCTTCCTACCTTTTGCTTTCGGCTGAGAAGTAGATGGAAATGGCATTTTCAAGTCAGAAAGCGCGTCTTTGAGTACTGGTGCCGCTTCCGCATCTGATGGTGGGCTGGCTTTCCCGCCAAATCCACCTCTATAGTCGAAGGCCTCAGGAGCTTCATCCTCCTCATCCTCAAAATCATCCATCCCTTCCTCCATCCCATCAACCATCCCACGTCCCTCGTCCAAAGACCTCGCCTCCACCTCAACATGAACCCGCCCCTCCGCCTCCAACCTCCTCCTCTCATCCCTCATCCTCTTCCTCTCCATCAGATCCCAAGCATACTGCACAGGATCCTCCCACCAGGTACTCTCAAACTTCGTGATACTTACCGGCTTGGTAATCGTACCATTGGGACTGGTAAGCTCACCATTTTCGGGAGTAGAAGCGCGCACACGCCTGAGCAGATGATTCATTGGGTGGCCAGCCTGAGTCCTGACCAGATGTTGAAATTTGTGGTCAGTGTATAACTTGATCTTCACTCCCATAGGAATCGGTCTTATGTTCCTACGCACCACAAGACGTGCGTGAGTGGCCGTTTTGGTTGGAAACTTGATGCTTTGTTGCGTAATCTCATCATCGGAGAGATGTTCGAGCTTCCTGGGGTTGTTTGAATGGGTTCTGACCAAGTGATGCGGCTCGTTGTAATCAGAATATGCGCGGATTACCTTTACAGAAGGAATTTTTGTAATCAGCCCACGACTCGGACGACGTAAACGGATAGATTTTCGGGCCAGGTATTCCATGCTTCGTTGCCTTGTCCTGGGCCTGAGGCAATTTTCAAACCCTCTATTCCTGCGTATAGGAATACGCCTGGCAGCTGTTGAACGAGAGGATCCACGCTCTTTCTTGATAGACAGACGAGCGGCAACGGTATGTTTCTTGATCAACGGTCGATCATACATCGGCCGCACTCGTACCGGCGGAGTACGTAATCGCACGACAATAGGGGGAGAGGCTACGACATGTTTCCTGAGAGAAAGCTGGTCATGTAGCACGTCCAAACCATCCACCACCGGAACACGTTCGCGCATCTTCCGACGTCTCTGGACGCCACTCTCCTTACGTATGGAAAACGTCGTCGTCCCTGAAGCCACACTCCCTTGTTCTGACAACCCTTTTATCATTGAAGGGTTCTGATTAGACTTTCGTATCCGCAACTGCGGCATCACTGAAGCCCGCTTCTCTCGCTTGAGCAGCCCTGTTATCACTGTAGGCCTTTTGCTATACTTCGGTCGGCGCAGCTTGGGCGCCATTGAAGCTCGCCTCCTTCGTTCTGGCAACCTTGTCGTCGCTCCAGTATTATCAACAACAGAGCCGATCACCACCTTGCTAATGAGACCCTTCTCATCACTAGCATTTAGCCGCTCGGAAAGGCGCAACTCTTTCCCCTCCCTCTCCTTATTAATAGCTTCATGAGTCATGGTGAAAGAAATGGTAAGTTCGCCATGCTTTCTCGATTCAGGAGGAGGCGCGAGTACGGGGCGAACAGTCCTCGATTCCTGGTAAGAGCGCCGTATGGTCGGTATTTGACGTAGATTTGCCAATCTCTTAGCGATACGTTGACGAATTCTAGCTTCTTGCTTCTCCCTATCTTGCAACTCCACCTCCTTTTTAACTTGCGCCTCGTCTGCGACTTGTGACATAGGAGAAGGTTTATTCGAGTTGTCAGGTACTGCCCAAGACGACCTCTTCGAATCGTCCAATAATGTCGTATTGACAGGACAAAGTTTGTCTGAAACCTCAGGTACTGCCCAAGCCGGGTTCATCAAATCATCTACAAATGTCGTAGGAACAGGTGAAGAATTATCTGAACTCTCGGGTATTGTCCAAGAGGGATTTGCCAAATCGTCTAAGAATGCCATAGGCGCCACTTCTGGTTTATTCAATCCCTCAGGCATTGGCTGAGATGGCTTCGTCACATCGCCTGAGAATCTTGTAAGAACCACTGGTGGTCTTTCGTAATGAAATATTTTTCGGTTGCGATTAAAATGGATACCGGCACCAGTGACTCTTGTACTCTTAGAGAACGGCTGCAACTCCAGAGAACGGTACGATGTATTTGCTTCTGGTTTCCGTGACACCTGTTTATTCCTCTCCTCGCCAAATGAAAGTCTCCGTAGCACGTGAAGTTTTTTAGGTTTCTTTAGCGGTCGGGCGATGAGCGTCCGTTCCTCAGGAACCTCCCCGGAACCTTCCTGGCGCGAGCGGATGGTACGAGTCGATCTCCCGTTTATTCTTATGAGAACTCCTGCTGAGGGCCGGTCAGTGCCACCCCCTTTTTCACCAAGTTCTGTTGCATTCCCCGAACCCGCTGACCATGCCTTGAATGGCCCCAGCTCATTTCCCACAAAAGCCCTTCCTATGCCAGACATTTTACCTAGTAGTATTGGGTTTCCACGTGACGATACCGCACTCGCCACGCTCCTGGCAGTTGAGTATTGCCGTCTCGATATGCTATCCGCAACACTACTCCTCGGTCCGGAATACCTTATAGACCAGGTCGAGCCGCCAGATTTCTTTGAGTTCATGTGCGAGTCCAATGTTACCGGATCATCTGAAACGACGAGAGACTTCCAACGTACTCCATCGCCAGTACCCCGATATTGGCCCCCGCGTGTAATTGTGGCTTTCCCCCACTCGGTAGGTCTTCGAACACTGCTCTCTTCTTGTGACGCATCTTCTACACCTTCTTTCACATCAACTGTAGAGCCTTTTTGCACCGCAGCTTCAATTGCCAATCCATCCTGAGTAAGTCGCAGCGACTTCCGCAACTCAGACTTGGTTTCTTCGACCAACCGAAGATATCGATCCTTCTCAGCGGGATCCGTTCCCCCCAACTGGAGCCAATCGGCGTATTGAGTCGCCAATGCTTGGGCTCGAGCTGCTACAGCCTCGATCTCTTGAGCGATGCTGTGTGCCTGCTCTGAAGTTATGGCATCCAAGGGGCGAGACTTGTTCAATCTTTCGCTATCGAGCGCCAGGTGGTAACGGATGGAAGAGCCTTGACCATCTTTATGCTTCCCATCCGTTCGATCGGATCTCAAGTCTGATCTAGATTGGTCGTCGTGGGGGACGCGACAGCTCAAACGGGAGTAGGGTACGTCGACCTTTGATAGCCCTACGGAATTGCTGTCATTCTGCTCGGAATGACTTATTTCAATAGAAAATCCTTTCTCCGACAATGCGCCAAAGTGATTAGGAAAGACCTCAACTGCCTTTTCGCCATCGATAGACTCTGCATTAAGTGGCTCGAGGTCTGGCATTGCGTCAATCGTACTTGGAATGGTGCCAAAGTCCATAGTCGAGGAGTCATGTTCTTCAATGTGCTCTGCATCCAAACTACTATCCTCACAATCTGTGCGAGCAATGAAGAATTGAATGTAGTCTCCCACCTTGGCCGCATTCCCAAGCATCTCAACAGGAAAGGCACCAGCTTCAGGGTGATCTGTCACTTCATCCTCGTTAACAATCTCACCGGGTCGTCCAAAGCGCGATACTGGATCCAACGAGATCAAACCGGCTTTGTTGCCCCAACCACCACCACCACTAAGAACACGATGGAGTCGCCCACCCTCCACGATACGTTTCATGAAGTGACGCTCATATTTAGGTGGATTAGTAGACCACAATTCAGGGGTGGGTGTTAGCACACGTTGGTTTTCTTCCTGAGTAGGTAAAAAACTTTGAATGAGAGCCCATACAGCGACAGTGGATGGAGGAAGTTCTCGTGCCACAAAATAATCATCCACAGCGCGTTCGAGCTCCTGCGATGCCGGGACGGCGGGCTCTGCTTGCTCGAGGGCCGAGATGCGGCGCACTACATTTCCCATGGCTGCTTCGATCTTTCGAGGTTTTGTTAGGGGTATCAAGGGAGCAGATAGAGCATTATAGTGATAAGACATGTGGCTTTGAGGCCAGACTACCTCAGTATGTCCCAAAGAATCCATTTGCTTAATTTGCAACGAATCTGTCCCAGGCGGTCTTTTCCAATCTATGCTGGTGAAGATGTTGTCTCTGCCAGCTTGAAAGACGGTGTTGGCCAAAGGGATTTCAACACGGGTACGTCGGAAAGGCCTCTTGTGAGTGGCCATGGAGATGAGATTGAACGTTATTGACTTGAGATGACTGTCTTGGCCTGAGCTCTCGATGGAAGAATTGTTCAATTTGAGAGCAGACGATGGTGCGAAACTGTAGGCCATTCCCTCCCATCCATTGTCTCCAACAGGAGGATGGAAAGTGCGGTGAAAGGCGACTTCCAAGTGGCTCGGGCGAGGTATGCGATCTACGACGGCAATTGTCGTCTGGAGTGTGCATCCAGACTCGACGTCTGAGATCAACTCATCACACAACCGGTTCACGACGGCTGGAAGGAACGTGGAGTCATAAGCCAGGCGTTGTGCGAAGCACGGAGTGAAGAGCAGTACAGCGCCATATTCTTTTGTCGCACTATGGTGCTTGGTGACATTGATAGGGGCGATGTTTTCTAACAATTTCTCTGTCGTAGCCGAGTTCGAATGACGGAAGAGGACTGCGCAGGCAGTGGTGGTATTGACTGACGTGCTCTCTGGGGACGACTGAGCGTAGTATCGTGGATTCGAGTATGGGAATTGCGGGCGTCGCGCAGCAGGAGTGGTGATTCTGAGAGGACATTGCCATGGCCGCAATTGACGATAGAGCATTAATACTACTCTCGTGTAATCATCTCTGATGTTCAGTGAAACCAATGCAATTCAACAGTTAAATCAACATGAAAGATTTGCCTCATCACCATCACTCACATCGGAGGTGTAGAGGAGAGGCTCTTCTAATCCCCGTCGCTCCTGCCGTTCGTGGCTTGGCCTTGGCTCGTCCCTTCCTCTTCCGCAACGGTGACCTCTGATGGTGTAAGAAAGATTTGACATCCCACATTCCTTTACCAGAAACTCTAGAGGAATCAACGAGTGTCAATTTCTAGTGCGCCTGGTAAGCTTTCCGTACACGTCTCTCCAATAGACACCTCCAATGATACAGGGCGTATCCCCTAATCTGCAACCCTCCGCACTACACATGTCATATCAAAGTAATACTCTGTAAATACTGATAGTCTCCCCACAGTCGCACCTCACTTCTAGCGGGCGTCCGCTATTCGTCGCCGTCATGCCTATACATTCGTCTCGTTCCCTCCGCCGGACAAATCCCATAACTCTTATACTCCTTGCAATCCTTACATTCGGCTTCCTCTATTTCATCTTCTCCTCACCGGACGGGACCACTACAACACCAGTATCCGGAATCAAACAAGCAGCAAATGCCCTCTCCCCGCCCTCTTTACCCTTCAAAAAAGTCAAAAAGGGACAAGAAGGACAACAACTAGCACCGCCAGTAGTACACTACCACATGAACAACCTCACCACCTCCAGCAACCCGATCGCCAACCAAGAAACCGTCTTAATCCTCACACCCCTCGCCCGCTTCTACCAAGAATACTGGGACAACCTCCTAAAACTGACCTACCCCCACGAACTCATCTCCCTGGGATTCATCCTCCCAAAGGGCAAAGAAGGCAACGCCGCAACCGCCGCCCTCCAAGAACAAGTCCAAAAGACCCAAAAAGGTCCCTTGAAGAAACGTTTCGCATCCATCACCATCCTCCGCCAAGACACAGAAAGCCCACTGTCATCCCAAGACGAGCACGAGCGACACAAACTCGAAAACCAAAAGATCCGCCGCGCCGCCATGAGCAAAGCCCGCAATTCCCTCTTATTCACAACGATGGGACCTACAACCTCCTGGGTGCTATGGCTAGATAGCGATATAACAGAAACACCACCATCACTGGTACAAGATTTAGCGTCGCACAATAAACCAATCATAGTACCTAATTGCTACCAACGCTACTTTAACAAAGACAACAATAAATGGGAAACTAGACCGTACGATTACAATTCATGGCAGGATAGTCCGACGGCGCAGCAACTTGCGAAAGATAAATTGGGACCGGATGATATTCTTATGGAGGGGTATGCGGAGTTACCTACTTATAGGAGTTTGATGGCGTATATGGTGGATGATCCGCAGAGTAATCCTGACGTTGGGAAGGAGGTTTTGCTTGATGGTGTAGGGGGGACGGCGTTGATGGTGAAGGCTGAGGTGCACCGGGATGGTGCTATGTTCCCACCTTTTGCGTTTTATCATCTCATTGAGACGGAAGGGTTCGCGAAGATGGCCAAGAGGTTGGATTGGCAGAGTTATGGGCTGCCGAATTATTTTGTGAGTCTCTCCACGCACTTGCCCTATCCTGCTTTCGACACCTTTACTGATGCGATGAATCCAGGTGTACCATTACAACGAATGACCGCAGATTTCAAATTACATAGTCGCAGCGTTGTTCTTGCGAGATGACTGGACCTGCCCCAATACAGGCAAGGTCTATGTTTCCTTCTATTTGTATTTACATTGCGAGGAGTTGTTTGGGAAAAATACGCGGGTGGGTGTAGGGAGCAGACACCTTGTCTCCCTTCGTCAGATTACATATGTGGGCAGGAGAAGAAATTATCTCCGGAGTCATGTGGAATTATGGTCATGTATCAACTGTATACATATATAACGTCTTTTCTTTTTCTCCTCGAATTCCAAACGCAATGCATTAAGAGGGTACAGAGGTTCGTGCCCATAAATTTTGCACCTGCCTAATCGAGTTTAGCGTGAGAAGCCAGTACGTCTTAGTGGGCTACCTCTTAAGCTCTAGGGGGTGCCTAATCTAGTTTCTAAGCACACGCCAATATTTAGGGTCTAGAGGCCTAATCTTTAGGGGACCTCCACTGGCCGCTTGGGGTCCCCTAAAAGTCCGGGGGACACCCCCCAGCCATGTAGTGGCTTTTCACGCTAGACCTGATTAGGCGAGTGCAAAATTTATGGGCACGAACCTCTGTAGTGACAGTTGAATGCCTAGTTTGAACTACAAGTACAATATACAAGCTCAAACACTCCACTCTACGTTCTACATTCTACATTTCATGACATTGAAACCACAAGGTCAACCAAAAAAACGCCCCAGCCATGCTAATCCCTTACTCAAGTCCCCTAAATACTAGCCCTCCTCGCCATAGTCGTCCTCCTCAAATTCCTCCCCTCCCCACTCTCCTCAAGTAGCACAAGCGGCAGTACCCTCTCCTCCCTCAACCGCCCCAAAAACTCCTTCCCATACTCATAACCTACTTTATAAATCTCATCAAACTGCCCAAAACTCAACGTCCCATAATCATCAATCGGCGGTCTCAAATAATGACAACCGGGCATATTTTTCGCCCTCTCCAATGCATCCACCGAACTCACATATGCGAGTCTAGTCTGGATTTCGGATAGTGTGGGGGGGTTGGGGTAGGGGGAAAGGGGGTTCCATCTATTGAATATGGACCAGAATCCCGAGAGGGAGTCACCGAAGGCGTGGGGGGTTGTGTCGTAGAGGGATCCGACGTCGACGGCGAAGATTATGTCCGCGCCGAGAGATTTCATGTGTGCTACTGTTAGGTTGTCTATATAGCCGCCGTCGAGGAGCATACTTCCTTCGTCGCAGAGTGGGGGTAATAAACCCGCGAGTGACATGGATGCGCGGACGTAACGCCATACGTAACCGGAGGTGTGGTACTCGACGCGGGATTTGGATATGTTGGTCGTGTTGCAGTAGAAGGGGAGCCAGAAGTCTTCGATTAGGTAGTTGCCGAATGTTTTGAAGATGCCGCGGTTGAATTCGTGGCCTGTGGTGTAGGAGGCGCTGTATTTCATTAGTGTCATTGAGGGAGAATATGGAGGGAAAAATGACTTACGAAGGATATGTCAGGTCGAGGGCGAAACGCCACATACTGCCCATACGGCCAGCGAAGCGCTTGATACGACCGTACATAGGTACGATACCAGCGTCCCAAGCATATAGAGCTCCAATGAAAGCTCCTATTGATGTGCCACCGACCATATCAATGGGTATACCAGCTTCCTCGAGCGCTCGAATAATCCCCACAGCAGCAATACCACGAGCACCACCCCCACCAAGTACAAGGCCAACCGATTTACCACATAACCTTCGAGCTAAGCGATGAAAGTCTCCTTTGAATGGCGTCTCGGCTGAGTAAAGTGGTGTTTGGCGTACTTTACGACTTGTATATTTCTGAATCTCAGCTTGCAGAACTTGCACACGCTGTTTTAGAGCCAAGCCAAATCTCCTATTGGGTAGGTGTACTGGATCAGGCGCAATCTTGTATGTCATTTGAACGTGGTGATGACCACCGTTGATCCACACCCTGTTTCGAAGCCATCTTCGTGTGAGACCTGGAGGACATAATCTTTCCGCATGGATTAGGACCAATTCTTTTCGAGCTGTTGTTTTCGCAGTTAAGAGAATCCGTTCGTATTCACCGATGAGAGGTGAGCTATCTGCAGCGCCAACAACGAGGATACAATCACTTTGTGTAATGCATGTAGCTGTCCATGGTGCTTGAGCGCTTGCGTCTGCGACGTAAAGCACTAGACCGTACTTCTCTTCCAAATCAGCGAGGTACTGAGACAGCTTCAGCTTTCCCATCTTGTTGAATGCATGACGGCCCAAATGATTGAGAATGGCCGATTGATTCAACGATACAACAGAAGTCCCAAGCTGTGTAAGTGCGTTGACCAGACGACTCGCAAACTCCACTACAGGCACACCAGAAGTCACAGGTAGAATGCACACTGTACGCAAATTTAAGGTAGAAGATGGGCTCCCAGATGTACCAGTCGTGGTCCTCTCATTGAGGTGAGTGTGCAACGGATTCTCAACAAGCGCTCGCATCCGCCTTGCCAGAATCCTTGACATCTTAATGGTCATGCCGGGATGTTCCAGAGCAAGACTGTTGAAAAGAGCCTTGGGAATCTTGGCCAACTCGGTGTCTCGAATCGCATGGAGTGAGCCAGGCCTCAGTGTCTCCGTCAGGACTTCCAACTCGCCAACACTATCACCTTGTCCATATTCCGCAATGATACTTTTGCTTTTATCTTCTTTTTCGCGAATAGCTCGGAGGCGTCCATTCAGGATGATGAATATCGAGTCACTCTGCTCTCCTTGGTCGTAGATGACTTGGCCGGCATCGACTTGAAGATATTCCAAGGCGAAATCGATATGGAGAATCATTCTCTCCAATACCGATGTCAGTCTTTTCGCCATCGTGAGTAAAATTACTGGATATTTCTCAATAAGACGCTCCAGAGATGCTCGCGGCAGAAACCCAACCACGACATCACTCTTTGCAGTAACATCAACAAACGAACGATAGGAAGCCACAGCTGGCAGATATCCAGCAGTAGCCCCAGGTCTGATGAGGAACAGTGACTGTCTGTGCCGTTTGCGCTTCTTTTCTGCCTTGACATGACTAGATGTGCTCGTTCGCGAGGCCATGCTGGCCTTTCGTGTCCCACCATTGGGAGCCGTCTCACCAGGCATGGGAAAAGCCGAGGTGCCCAAGATATTTGGTTCCCCGGCCTCCTCTTCGGTAGTGATACTAACTTCTAAAAATCCATCAATGACATAGTATAGACCTGGCAATCGTTCTTCTTGTTCCACCAGCACCGAATCCTTTTGGAAAAAAACAATTTCAATGTCATTAACCATGTCTGCCAAGATGTTGTCCGACGGACCGGAACTGAAGGCAGAAACCGAGGCGGAAGTGATGGATTCAGAGTCTGCATCGAGTGATGGCTCATAAGGATCCATAAATCCAAATCCGTTATTGAAAACAGCCTTGTTTCTTCGAGAGTCAAAGGACATTAGCCGGGGAGAATCTTCAGTAGACTCCGGCTTCGGAAGCAAGTTTTCGCTTGTCAAGCCCACAGCTTTGCACATACTCTCCAGGATTGATTCTCTGAAAATATCGTCTTCGTCGACGGACTCCTGCCTTTGTATCTGTGCTGGTCGAGGACTGAAATAGCCCTTATCTAATGGTGAACGTGCGCCGCGACGTTGCGGGCCGGGTGTTTGAAGAACCTGAGAGAAGGTCGATCGGTCACGGACTCCGTTCGTAAGGAGGTCGCCCGCACTCACACCTACTCTCTCAGCTTCTGGAGACCCGACATTGACGGGAGATTGCACGTTTTTCGAGCGAGAAGCGAGTATTCGGGCTTGCAGGGCCGCTTCTCTTCGCAACGTACTGCTTGATCTTCTTCTTCGTCCCGCTCCCGGATTGTGTAAAGCAATGCCCTTGAGCCCTTCATCTGGTCCCATCCTCTCTCTTTCTTTTGCAAATTTCTCCTTCAGTCGCTCTAAAGCGGAATCCCGCAGGAAGTCTGGTAACTCGCACACAGTGAATTTGTTCATCAGTTTCTCAGTCTTGAGGATCTCCTGAGTGAGCCCAAGATACTGATGGCCGGTGACGAGTGTAACACGGTAAAATCTTGTAAGGATAACCTGAATAATGTGCGCGGTTGCCTTGGGATATATCCGTGTGAGACGTCGAAATGCACTTGCTGGTATGATGGCAATAGTGGAATCAACAGCTGCTCTTGCGACAATATCTGGATGTGCAGAAGGGTGCTTTTGCGAGCCAGCTCTGCGAGGTATTTGCTTGGATTCTCCCGCACTTGAGTCCAAAGCAAGAGGAGGCACTCTGGGTAAGCGCGGATTTGTCAAGCTTGATTTCCTTTTCCTATCAGGCGTGAAGTGTATTGGACTTTCCAATGGAGTCATGATATCGGCTGTTGGACTGAATCCAGATCGAGACGCAGGATTAGCACTGTGGTCAAAGCTAATGGATGCGCTATGGGGGCTGCTATCTTGCTTGATCTTGACATCCTCGGTGAATAGTGATAATATGCTGAACAGCGAAGACATGGGAGCACCATTCTTCACCTCTGTAAGTAGATGATAGCCTTGGTCGTGGTCTTGGTACGTATCGTCTTCATCGCCAGATCCAATACCGTTGACTTCACGTTCTTCTCGTTTTGACTTGACAAAGATTTGCACAGAGCCTTCGACCACCAAGCAGAAGCCTTTCTCCTCTTCCAGCAGAAGCGTCTCCCCAGCAATTAATTTGCGGGTCTGCATAGTCCGAGTCAACTCATGGAAGACAGGTCTGCGATCTGTTAATTCCAGGATAAATACTTGTAGTAATTGGGACTTGCCTTTCCAGATATCCAAAGACTTTGATCGCGCTCAGAAATTCGTCCAGATAGTTTGACAACCCCGGTTTGGAGTCCCCAGACTGAGACTCTGGAAAGACCTCAACCTCCGGTTCTTTGCGTGGTGGCTCAGCAGGTAGTCTTGCATAGGTATGATACCGGTATCTCACTACGTAACTGACAGTCGAGACGCAGAACAGCACAAGAAATGCGAGTGTACTGAAATTGACAGTCACTGTGAGACTTATGGAGAGAAGAGTGTAAATCCACGTCGGGACTGTAATGGTGGTAAAAGTAACCACATAGTAGAGGATACTCGGGACGAGCCTCAAGATAGAAAGTATTACCCAAGCTAGTAGTCCCAAGGTAGAGGTTTGTGGTGGAGTGGCAACTGCTGTATATGCCGCATCGGCCAGCTCATGAACTGTTGCAGTCGACATGTTGTTCATCTCACTCTGATAGTGAAAGGCTCTTGGGTAATGGCATGGCAAGAAATATCAATCACGAAAGTGTTTGGTGAACGGAGCGGTCTGCCTGTTCGTGGCACCGACTTAAAGATCGTCCGAATAACTTGCTCAAATGAAGTTTTGCCCAAAGCCAACATCAATCTCTGGATGAGAAGGTCGAAATACCAAAGTTAAGTTGAAAGACCCCAGGTACTAGCCATGCTCTTCCGCCAATTTGCTGTCGAATTAAAGCTTGGGGTACCAACATGTGATGGACCTAACCAGGTCATGTGTCAGCAGCTTCCGTCTCGGCTTAGCGTCGAATGAAAAAAATTGAGGATAGAGGAATTTCCTGTGCGGGTTTGATTTGAAGGTACTAGAGTTGAATCGTCAATTGATTGTTGCATTGAGACGTGTATCTCGTATAAAGAGAAGACCTGTTGTTCAGGCAGAGGTCAAGTACTTTCAAGCTTCGGCCAATCACGATTGAGTATATCTTGGCACGTACGTCCGAAGACGACATCCCGCTGAGCTTCCGCATAGTTAAGGTAGCACATCCATGATATCAACAACGACTTCACTGTACAGACTGGATCGATATTGATAATAGAAAAATACATTATGGCGGATCGTAAGCATTTCTTAAGATGAAGAGCATCACATCATCCAGAACAATTGCTAATGCTAATCAGCAAACATGGCGAATCCTCCACCAGCAACGGAAGCGTAAGCATACACCTCTATATTTCGAAACATCTCAGTGCTGAATTGCATACAGTGCCTCTATCATGACTCCCATAAATCTCATACTCTTCTCTCTCCTTATCGTCATAGTCTACCTGCAACTCCGACCGAAAGCTCCCCTTACCCTCCCCAAAGCGCCACCGCCAACAGTCTTCAAAACTTTCACACCGCCAACATTACTACCATATAGCGGTGAGAACGGCATGCCAGTGTACCTCGCAGTACGAGGACGTGTCTTCGATGTGACTTCTGGACGGAACTTTTACGGTCCGGGAGGTCCATATCAGAATTTTGCTGGGAGGGACGCGAGTAGAGGTTTAGCTTTTGGTAGCTTTGATGAGGACATGTTGACGGAGAATTTGAAGGGTCCACTGGATACTTTGGAAGATCTGGACGCGTCACAGTTGGAGGCGCTGCAAGGATGGGAGGAGAGATTTTCAGAGAAGTATATGGTTGTTGGTAAACTCGTACCTGTTGGTGGCGAGGAAGCCAAGAATGCTGAGTAAATGGGTTCGTTTTATCGAATGGAAGGGATGACGATTGTCCTTTAGGCGTCATTCGGCTTGTTCTGGAGTTAGGGAGCTATACAAGCAAGCCACACTATTTCTCGATTTAATGGTATAGATCAGGTAATACTTTTTTCCTTGCTGTCGAGGTCACCAATTTCATACCCTCTCTTCGTCCTTCAGATGATAGTGAAGCGCGCGAGCTCAGGTAAATAGAGCTGTCTAAATTCCCCGTTCTCTTCCACATGCCATGTGGTTATGGCCCCGTCAACTATAGAATTCCATCTCATTCTCCTTAGTTGAGCATGCCTTTTCTTCGCAACCAATGCTAATGGCAGAATTGAATCATTGGAACGTTACGCTTCCATTAGGCCATTACCCTTGGTTGCTTGCGTTTATGGTTATCTGACTTCTAGGTTGCCAGAAACCGTGACGAGACAATAACCAAAAGGACAAAGTAAACAGTTCCCCTGGATACTACAGCGTATGAGGTTGTATAGACGAGAAAGGAGATGGAAGGCATGGCACTGCCGATTCCAGAACTTGCCTTATATCGCCCTTCTTGAAAAGGCGTCTGGTTTCAATACAATCATCGGTATTGATGGAAGCCGCAGCAAGACTGAATCCAAGAGGAAGTCTTAGTTTTTTCCACGCGAGATCACCACTCTTGAGCTCTTTCGAAACTAACCTAGTTAGCAATCGTCACAATACGGAATCAGGGATCTACCTTAATTTCCCTTCCCCAGTCGAAAGACACCTTACGCCTGATGCACTACCTCTTGCTGGAAGTCGTGGTAGCATGCAATCCAAGCAATATGTTCTTATGAAGCCTCATGCCTTATTGCGCCCAGCAAGCTATGATCAAGTCAAAGCCTGAGGTTACAAACTATGGTTTCGCAAGTGGTATATTTCTTTCAAGTTGAGAGAAAGGAAGGATGTTCTACAGGATCAAACCAATTGCTGCTAAAGGGCCTTGCAACAGCTTTTCTTACGCATCTTATTCCTCGTATTGTCCTGTCTCCCTACTTCTAACATATGATTTGACCAGACTACCTGAGTAGCTGATAACAGAAGAGACGCTTCTACCAGCCATGTCTTTCATACTCCTTTGAATCGTTTGCAGGCGCAACCAAGCTAGCTTAACCAGGGCAGCTGTCGAATTGGTCTGGTGACCGAAGTGGATGCTACCGTTGCCGTAGTTCGAACTATCCCTTTCAACAACCATAGTCTACCTTATCCTTCCAAAGGATTATAGACTATCTCCATCCTTTCGACTTCCTATAACAGCCTATATGGGTGGTCTCATCACGAGCTTGCGAGCACGTGTAATTTGAGGTTCGATTGCCCCTGGGTGGATTCCGGCAAGCCAGAACCGATTCGCATTTCGAGCGCCAGGAATCCCCCCAAACCTCACACACAACACCTCTACGACGTCATTCATCATTCACAACTGTAATTACGGAATAAGAATAATCCGCCCACTTCCAAATTCTTGTCGACGACCTCTTTGTCGATAAAGATTCTTTTTCCACAACCACACCCACCAGCAGAGAATACAAGCAAGCCTTTCACCATGGGCGCCGCGCAATCTTCTCTTCCTTGCCTAAAGCTGGGCGAAGGTCTGGTTTACACTGGCAAACAGATTTCACCTTCAATGCCTGAGCGGCCGGTTGTACCGCTCCCACTCAAATTGGCAACCAACCTCCTCCGCAGCAATATGCCATTGCTGACAGACCCAATCGCACACATCACCAAGGCTTCTATTCGTAACGTCATGGTGCCTGTCATTTACGCTGTCGACATCATCGGCAGATCCAGGCTTTTCGAGCCAAAGCAGATTAAATCGGTCCCCTTTCTGCCATGGCCACCAATTCACTCTCCCTCTTCTCTCCCCTCTCCCGCCTCTTCTCCTCTTTCCTCTCTCTTCACTTGCTCCTCCAAAAATCCATGGTACGACCGAATTGTGTGCGACGGATCACTCTTCTACATCCTCGCCATTTTCTCCCTCCTCGCCCTTCTCACCTCCATTTTCGCCTACGAGTCAATTCAGACATCTAAGGAGAAAGCGCAATTCCTTGCTTTCACGGAAAAGCTCAAAGCCGACCATCGCGACGAAACTCGAGCCTTAAAAGCCGTGTGCGTCAAGAAAGTCAGCAAGGTCGAAAGAAAATACAAAAAGCGAATTCAAGATCTGACAGAGGAGCAATTCGCCGCAATTCAGGAGCGTATCATTGAGCTTGAGACTCTGCAGTCGATTCGTGCGGACGAACAAGAAACCCATGCCGCCGAAGTTAAGCGCCAAAAGAAGGATCACCAAAAAGCCCTCACCACTCTAAATCAAGAGCATGGCCGCAAGCTTACGGCTAAGGATCTGGAGCTCCGCACATCTCGCAACCACACCCTCAAGCTTGAGAGCAAGATCAAAGCTAAGGATGAGGAGCTTTCCAATGCACGCAGAATCAGAGCGCAAAATGCCGAGAACATCAAAAATTCGACAAGCACAGTCAATGGCCTTCAAACCTCGAATGGAGATCTTACCACCAAGCTCAAAGAAGCAAATAGCAAAGTCGCCACCCTTTCTCAGAACAACACAACCGTTTCTGCCCAACTTGTCTCCATTTCTAACGAAAACGAAAGCCTTTCTGGCAAAGTCGCGAACATTTCACAGGAGAACAAACCCCTCTTAGATCAGATCGCCTCCCTCACCAAGGAGAATAAAACCCTTTCTGGCAAACTCAGCTCCACAGAAATTGAGCTTACCGATAGCCGCAAAGCTTTCACTCGGCTGGATGGGGAGAAAAAGGACGCCGATCTTGAGGATGCGATGCACAAGATCAAAAGAAGCGAGTTGGAAAATAGGAGAAAGCGACTGGAAGACGAGCAGCAGAAACTTAAACAGGAAAATCAAAAGGCGACCGCTAAGGCAGCTGAGCTCTCTGCTAAGCTCGTCAGCAAGGATGAAGAGCTTGTCGAGACTCATGTACTCAATCAGAATTTGAAGGCTGATTCTGGGGCCGCACAGTCGTCGCACACTGCTGAGCTCAACAAGAAGGACCAAGAGCTTACCACTGCTTACGTACTTAATCAGCAGTTAGAGGACGCCTCCAAGAATTTAAAGTCATCACACGCAGCTGAACTCAAGGAGATGGACAACGAGCTTGTGGAAGCTGATGCAGTTAATCATACTTTAAAGGCTGATCTCGAGGCCGCGCAATCGTTGCACACGGCTGAGCTCAGCAAGAAGGACGGAGAGCTTGTGGCTGCTCATGCTGAGATTCTTGAATTAAAGGCTTCACAATCAGCACACGCAGCTGAACTCGAAGAGAAGGACGCAGAGATTGATAGACTCAGCGCTTCCAACAAAGAGATCTTTGATAGCTCCTCCGAGCTTGAGAAGGTGTATGATAATGAACGTAGCATGCTCCGCACCGAGAAGCGCGATCTCCAAGACCAGCTCGACGATGCCACCCTCACCATTCATCAACTCAAAATGAGTTCTCAAGCTCACAAAGATATCCCTGCAGCATCTGCAAATGACGATATCGAACAGACCGCTACAAATACCGCGACCCGTCCTGAATCTGACTTTGCTGCTCCCGTCACAAGCAGCGATACTGATGCAGAGACTACTCAAAACTCCTTGGCCTTTTTAGGAGATGTGCCCGTCAACACTGAAACAAGTGCCACCATGGATATTTACGAGTCGGTTTCGGATACCGCTCACTCTGATCTTGCTTCGATCTCCGGGGATGATCATTCTTCTGCTATGGTTCCCACATTAGTGGTTGAGCCAACGGCTTCTCAGGAAGATGACCACTCCCCTCTTACTACCTCCACTCTATCGGTTGCGCCAACGTCTCCCATTGGCAAATCTGATTGTGACCAATCTTCTGCTGTGGCTCCCACTCTTTTGGCTGAACCAACGGAATTCCAGAAAGATGGTCACACTCGCCCAACTACCTCCGTTCTCTTGGCTGAATCGACACCTGACACCCATAAACCTGTCGATGATCTTTCTTGTGCTACGGCTCCCACATTGGTGATTGAACCGACGGACTCCCAGCAAGAAATTTCTCCTCCCGCCACTACTCCAACCTTCGCGCTTGAGACAACCCGCTCTTCCGACAACACTGACAATGACGATAGCGCTACAAATAAACCTCAAAATGTCAAGTCTTCCAATGGAAAAGGCAAGAGCGCAACCACTCCGGCAACTCCCAGCCCATCCACTGCATGGGCCGACTACGATATAGAAGACGACGACGCCGGATTGACATGGGATTGGGATGGCACACAAAACACTATTTCACAGGGTGAAAATAGTGAAACCAAGGACATTGGTCAAGGGCACGCAAGTAAGTATCTTATTCCTATCACAACCCTTTAACTACTACAACAAGTACAAGACAGCTAGCTAACTCTCGGCCATAGACAACAATACCAACCCTGCTGATGATTCCAAAACTGAAAACGCGGCCCGAGCTAGTAAGAAAAAGAGGCCAAAGCAGCCGAAATTCAATCAAAAGAGAAGGGAAAACAGGAGATTGGCTGCAGAGCATGCTAATTCTCAAGCTGATGATCTTATAAATGGTAAGCTTTTGATTATGCCCGCATATCGAGGTACCCGCTAATGATTGTAGGTGAACCTTCGCAAAACCTTCCTCAGACTATGCCAGATAGTGGCGAAGGATTTGACGCCCTCTTGGAAGACTCAAACAGTAAGACATCAGAAGACGTCATCGCTGTATCCGGCGTCGTTGATGTCAAGGGAAAAGGCAGGGCTAGTGGTCAGTAACTTGATCATCGCATTTATGTTCCTACAAGCTAATGCACTCCAGATGTAGAGCCAACAACTACTTCCAATACTCCATCGATGAATAGTATAGAACCAGCTGCTTCTCCATTGAGGAGACCAGATTATAAACATCAAAATGGGCTGGCAGCATCTAAACATGCAGCACCTCCCGCCTTCTCTACCATCAGTAAGTTGATCAATATCACCGGGAGAACGCACCTGCTAATTCTTTAGCTCAATCAACAACAACGAACGCCAGCGACGTATCCCTCCCTGGGGACACGGCGACCTTGCCTCGTCCAACTCGAGGCACATATATCCCTCCTCACGTTCGCGCCGGTGACTCACACCAGGCTCCTAGTGGAGCGCCCAGCGGTTCTTCACGCGCCAGCAGAGGAAATAGTGGTACAACACCGCGAGGTGGTCGCTATAATCAGGACGCCCATGATCGAGATGCTGGAATTGAACCTGGATTTCCCATTACCCCAGCTCGTGGTGGACCTCGTCAACGTGGAGCTGAGCGAGGAGTATTAACGATGGATAGACATACGTTCGAAACCCCTGCCCAGAGGGTTGATTACAACGACGCACCTAGGGCTGAACGCATGAATGACTGTCCTCGGCGAGGTGGTATGACTAGGACCGCTCGAGGCGGAGGTATGAATCAGGGCCCTCGAGGTAGAAACAACAACGGTACTCCTAGAGGCGGAGGTAACAGCAACACTCCTCGAGGTGGGAACAATGGCAACACTCCTAGAGGCGGAGGTAACAGCAACACTCGTCGAGCTCCAGCCAACAACGGCACTCCCCAACATCGAGGCAACACCACCCCTTAAGCTAGAGCCAGTAACAGTACTCCCCATTCGGATGTTGAAGTCAATAACGTCCGCGCGCACAGTAAAAAGAAGGAAAAGAAATGGGGTAAAAATGGGCCCCAGTCGATTCAGAAGGTCAGTAGTAAGACCCTGCCACGTAATAACATTGAACTAACCATTACTTGTATAGTTTCTGACCTGCAGAGTCTCTCAAAGGATTGGGTCTTAAAGAAACCCGCCGTTCTACTTGATTAATTGCTTGGGCGTTCTCATTTCCGATGGTATGGTGCGAATAGTTATTGGGGCAAGTGACCTGCTCTGGGAGTTAAACCAGGCAGGTCATTTGCTTCTCGCTTGGTATTTGTTCTTGTAGGAGCAGCGTTTGAGTGTGGGAGGCCTGTATCGGGAGTTAAAACGAGCAGGCCTGGATAAAATTCCTCGCTGGTTGTGGTTTCAGTGGTAATGGTCTGTTTTGGGAGTTAAAACAATCAGATCAGGTATTCAATTAGGACTTTATCCCATATTCAAAAAAGTACCATACAGCATTTATACAGTCTTTGACCTGTACCCATTATTCCCTATTTCTTCCACCGCGAGAATGAATGGAAAACGAAGCTTGTTGCTCTTTTTCAGCAAAAGTGGCCTATGACGCAGAACACAGTCGATCAAATAGGCGAGGAGCTCTTGAGAAGCTTGGCTGAGATGGAAAAAGAACCTACGAAAATTATGTGCATGGAACGAAGGAAAATGGATTAATTTTGATAAGGAGATGGGCTTCTGACAAATCGTCATGCCATTAGCTGCATGCCTCCGTGTAAATAACAGAAGACCCGCATCATGGATTAGTAGACCATTCCCCGAATCAAGTACTTCTGCCTTCCAAAGAACGTTAATTGAACTGTGACAGTAATTCAACAAGGAAAACAACTCTGAATAAGAAGCGAAAGAACTCCATAATGCTTTTGTGTAAACCTAGAAGGAGTGACAACCCGGCCCCCCACCGCTTTCTGCACAAAATATCCATTCTAGCAATAGCAGCAGACCAATCTTCCCTCGAACGAGTGGAACGCTCAAACCCCTATAAACCACCAGTACTACGAGTAATTTTTTCAATCCCACCAAGAGAATCCGGCGAGCCGACATGCTCGTTACCCTCGCCATCAACGATGACAGTACCAGGCTCAGGAGCCCTCCCACCTAGATAAATCGTCGTGTTCTCCTTTTCACCCGTTAGTGTATCTTTAGTTACGCTAATATTCTGTTGGCCGGTCTGGACCGATGAATCTGTACTCGATTGTTTCGATGGAGCCTTAACTGCAGGCGGTTCAGTTTCGGTAGATCCATCTGTTGTTGCTTTTTCCTCCGAGGATGCTTCTTCCGGCGCTTCGTCAGATTCAGGGAGATCGTCGGTTGTTGTACCTATCGAGATATCTTTGGGAAGTTCTTGTTCGTAAGCAGCGGGTTCCGAATCCGCAGCATCAGCGGCTTTGGAAGAGGTAGGAACATTAAGACCACCACTCTCATCCACCTCCCAAATGGTCATCGGTTTCGAAATCGCAAAGCGCACGGTAGGTTTCGACATCGCGGAAGTCTCCTGCGACGCGGCAGCAGAAGGACTGACTCCCGGCTTCCTCCTCTGCGGACCGCGCGCACGTCCTTTTCTCGCATCAGCAAGCGGTGCCTTCTCCTCGACCTCCTCTTCTTCTTGGACTTCCTTCTTCGGCGCCACAGGTCCGACTTGCAGGCGCTTATTCAGGTCATTCATGAAGTTGGCTTGTAACGCGGCGATCTTGCCTCCCGCGGGACGTGCTGGAACTGGTGGCTTCGACTTCACAGCAGAAGGCTGATTTTCTGTCGAGCCAGCGGAGATGGATTTAGACAACGGAACCTCTTCTTCTGACCAACGAGAGTGGAGTTTAGATGGACGAGCTGGGACCTGTGGTTTTGGTCGACCAGGAATCGAGGGAGCTTCTGTTGAAGTCTTCTTCGCAGGGCGTGAGGGTATTTCTGGCACCGCCTTCGCTGCTTCTTGCTCTTCTTGAGTATCTCCCACCGTGGTTGTATGCATGTGAGACTCCGGCGAATCCTCCCAGATGTCTTGACTTGGAAAGCGGTGTCGCATACCAGGTCTCTCAGCAAGGACGTCAGATTTGAGTCCCTTCTTAATAGTAGGCTTCAAATGATCAGGAAGGAAACTTTCTCTATCCGGGCTAAGGTTTTCTTTCCTCGCCTTTTCTGCCTCGGGCGATTCAAAAAGTTCTTTCGGTTCATGTTCAGCGCTCGGACTTGAATCGTCTGGAAGTTGAGGTGTGTCGACAGTAGTTTGGTACATCAAGCTTGATGGTGTATCCTCCCAAACATCTTGACTCGGGAAATGATGGCGAGCAAGTACATCGGGACGCTTCGATTTTACTTGCACAGCGGGTGCAGACTTGGATCTGCTTGCAACTTCTTCGTCCTCTTCGTCCTCTGGGAACAACGGCTCGTACTCCTGAACGTCTTCCAATGGAGTGCCGGCATTTTCACGGTCTTCAGTAGCAAAACGACTCAGGTTAGTGTGAGTAATGGTTGGAATGCTATTGGAACGGCTGTGAGTGCCACTGCGGAATCCACTTGGCGGGGTATCTATATCGTGCATATATGAGCTGCCACGGCGCTCCATTTCTGGGTCAACAGCTGGTTGCATAAACTGCGCTTCAGGACGATGAGAGACCTCATCAGAGGCAAGAATAGGTGTTCCACGCCCAGTCTCGTCAAACCAGCCACCTTCGGCGTCAGTGTTCCCACCATGAGGACCTAAATCTTGTGTTGGTGGATCATAACCACCTCCACCATATTTACTAGCAGAGCGAGAAGGAGGTTCCACGTGAATGACATCATCCTCTACTTCGCTTTCGAGAGCATGATCACCGTGGCTACTTGTGGTCTTGCCGCCGGACCCCCTGATAGCTGCATCGATTTCATGCTGTGGAAAACTCATCTTGCGGAGAGGGGACTCGGTGTGGGTTTGGGAGCTTGGACGCCTAGGTTTTGCCGAAGAGGGTCGCGGAGAGTTCATGCGCGAAGCATATTCTTCCGACGCAAGAAAGCCAATTTGCTCATCTGGTGTGCCTGGTGGTGGAGCTGAAGTGCCTAGATTTATTATATCAGTATTTAGGAGCCTGTCTCGGCTTAATGTAATGTAAGCACGTACCCATGCTATCCATGGCTCTCTGGTGAACGAGCTTATTGAGCTCTTCACTGCTTAAAGCCCATTCTTTGCGGTTGTCCGAAATAGCAGGACCATACTCGCCCTTGACTTCTTGTGCCAAGACCTCTGGGTGTTTATCATACCATGCCTTCTCGAATTGACTTTTGGCATTAAGGCCGTGGCCATGAAGACCATAGCTACCAGGAGGCCCTTGAAAGACCTCCCTGCCGCTTTTCGTTCGCGAGTGATTACGTCCCGCCGCCGACCCGCCTCCATTGTTGAAGAAGCCAATTCCCGTCGAGGGTGCATGTGTTGATGGCGAAGGTGTAGGAGCCTGCACATCACCCGCATTGGGGTACATGGGCACCTGTAAACCAATCTCGGGAATGCCATGCTCCTCGAGCTCTTCATGCGTGCTCTGCTTATACAAAGAAGCGGGTCTCGAGCGGGACGCCTCGGACGACGTCGATCGTGCGAGATTGGATCCAATATAGTGGGAATCGGTCTCACTGCTGGCTTTGCCGATGCCCAGCGCAGCCGCCTGCGAAGAGTCAGTCCTTGTGACGGCAGCAATGCGGGTTTTTGCTGTGGTGGCGGGGAGGGATGCCTTGGGAGCATGGAGGGGTAAGTCGCCTGCAACATTTTTGGTTTGCTCCGTCGGAGCCGGTGGAGGAGCAAATTGGGATTCTGATTCTGGTGCTGGAGTCAAGTGAGCGTATTCATTGCCCTCGTCCCCGATTAATGGGAGATTGACTGATGGAGGCCTCGCGGGAACGTCCTGAGCACTTAGTTTACTCGAGCTGTGACCCTTTCCGTTGTGTTTGAATGATGGGTCGTTGAGAGGAGAACGGGCAAAGCTCTCCCTCTGCGGGGATATAGAGCGTTCCACATTCCGCTTGGGACGAGGAGGTATGCGTGGGATTTCCATGCTTGCTGAAGCTGAAGCTGGAGCAGGCATTTGCGAGCGAACTGGGCGTTGTGGGATTGATGGAACTGCCATAATTGTTTGCTTGCTAAAGGTGATCTGGCTGTTTTGAAAAATTTGAATGCGAGATCTTCAATAGTAAGATGCTATTGATTGGGGTTAGCAATGTCCAATTGCTTGCAACGATTGTCGTTTTGATAAGCAACGAATACAGGGAACGCTAGTATCTTCAAATCGCGGTTATCTCCACCGCTTGAACATTCTAGTGCGTAGGTAGATTGAAAGCAGATTCAGCTGTAGCTTCTTCTTTTGTCCAATTGTACGGCTGCAGCTTCTCCAAGAAAAGCAGGTATTGCAATTTGAATAACAGCAAAGATAGCCATAAGGCTGATCAGATGTCGTGAAAAGAGCTCGAAGATGGAAAAACTCGTCATCACGCATGGACTTACCAATTGCTTCCTGAACAAGAAATGAGGAGGTGTGTAGGTATAACGTTGTTAGCTATCTCGGCATGAAGCTGTACTGTAGAAAGAGAGAAAAAGGGTCAAAGACTTTCAAGGTCTCGTGCGGGTTGACGATGCAGAGAAATGGAAGGGCGTCTTTATGTTGAATGATGCAAAGTCCTCAATCCCGGGCAAACCCTCGATTCACCTTCGATGCCGCATGTTACATTGCCTCAGACCTAATTGGCCACTATTGCGCCATTTACAAACGCGTTAGCTACTCTTTGGAAGAGTAGTACTTTACCCAGCTTTCCTTTAATTCACTGCGCGGTTTCAAAGACGTGCGGGAAGCTGTGTGAGTTTTGCTAAATACCTCAGCACTATTCCTACTCCGTACCTCTTTCTTTCCACAGCCTCTTTGTATCAATCAATCTTTTACGCCTATTCCCTCCGTATACACTTCCCGATGCCATCCCCGATCGATCGCTGTTTAGCTGAAAGCGAACGTTTTCTCCACCTAGCACGAGCTTCCCCAGTATTAACCCGCTATTTCAGACCGCCCATTGGCATCGCAGCGTACCCCCGCCCAAAAGGCTCAGGTGGAGGGGCAACGTAACGACGCTAGTGATTTTTCTGGGGACCAGGTGATCGACCAGGAACGCGAATGACATTTTCTATTTTGCATGCGACTCAAAGAATACGGTTATCTGAATGTAGAGTGAGGGGGTTGTTCTGCATCTAGATCTCTTTGTGTCACAATCTCTCTTCATGTGAGGGGAAAGGGTTTGGCCCTTTGCTAAAATTGGAAGGTGCTCATTACTAGAGCATTATTTTGAGATCTGGTTTGTCTACGCGTTAAGAATCACGTTTGATGTCATTTATGGAGACGCTGAGGTGCTTTGGTAAAGTCTTGAAAACGTCGTTGTCTTCACATGGAGATGCACGTCACTCCAAACCCGATGGTCCCGATAATACGGGCATCGGAACTCTTTCTTCACATATAATAACCTAAATGCAAATCCTCTGATGATATGAGTAACAGTCCTCATGTCAAATTCCAACGACGTCAAAAAAAAAAAAAAAAGAGCAAAAAGATTAACCTCCGAAGACATCAACCATAACTCCACTTATCGTGACCAGACCGAAATGTTAAGGAGTGAAAGGTCTCATCGCTATCTATCCTCAAATTCGGCGCTGATAAGTTTGGTTTTATTAAACACCCTAACCATATGGCAAGTATATGAAATACTTGGCAAGTCGTTACGACAGAACGCACGTTTACGCCGCTACGCCATACAGCTAGTTTGTTGGAAGGGCTGTTGGGGAATTGGATTGTATATCATAGGCACGGGATCCTGGCGGGTTGGGAGGAATTCTGGCACGTTGGAAGGGATTACTCACGCCGGCCTGGAGAGGTTGGAGGCGGTTGGGTGCGTATTGTATTCATCTGATCCTAGGTGAGCAGAATTACTACAATGGAATTACGACTAACGGGTGTTAATACTTGTAGGCCAATCCTAGGGAACCAACCCCAAACACGGGAGATTTATCAACGTCCTTAACTTTGGAACCGCTAGAACTAAGGCTGAGAGAACCAGATATCTACATGGCCTCTCACTTACTGCTGCAGTCAGTGGTACCTCCTTCTGCTTCGAGTTTACCAAGAAAAAGTAGAGGCAGTCAAAAGTGCCAATTCCAATTGTTCTTGAACCCTATTTTCGATATAATGCCGTGACCACGTGAAAAGATACGTGCCTTTCCCTTCTTATAGCAAAAGAAGTATAGCCTCAATCAGACAACCGTTGAACGCCTGGAACTCGAACAATTCCCTTCCCCGCAGCTAGAAGGACCCAACGCCCAGTCGCATGCCAAAAACGTGATATTGAAATGAAAACAATGAATCATCGTACTCGAACACTTCTCTTCACTTTCCCCCATTCCCCATAGACTTCTCCCACAATGACCCTTAAACGATCATCTGCGCAACTCCCTGCCCACCAAGCGTCTTACTACTCATAAACTCATCCTTCCTCAACGCAGCAATGCCATAAAAGCTAGCCGTTGCCAGTAACACCACTGCGGCAGCAATGAGACTCGTAGGATGCACAGCAATGCTAACCCATTGAATAATACTCATGATGAGGTATATCGCAGCGCGCATGTAGTTTGTGCTGAACTTTCGGATGAATTCGTCGAATTTGGAGGAGGTGGGGCAGATGCGCAGGAGGAGGGGTACTTCTATGAAAAGGATTATGAAGGAACATGCTCTGTGTTTCAGTTGTTAGTGGGTGGGATGAGAACGAAAGGGGGGGGGGGGGGATTTGGGACATACAGGCAGACTGCGCTGAAGGGGATTACACCTATATGGTTGAAACTGAAAAGATTTGCTATGCCTAGTGCAAAGCACAGGATCATACTAATGATGCCCGCCCTATTGTTAAATCGTCAGTATTGCTCGATAGACGTATTTCTTGTCCGAGAAGGCTGAACGCAATCATAGTCGTATAACAATTCAATGGAGCGTTTTCTCTTCCCAAAGTACCCAGCCATATCAATGCGCCTAACGACAGAGTCTACCATCTGGGTGCTTGAGTTGTGGGTATGTACTAACCATTGTCCATAGATGCCTATTGTCCAGAATGTCAGCCAATATCCATGCAAACAAACACAACGCTCAACAGCACTCACTCCAATTCCTCGTCCTAAACTCCTCTGCAAGCGTCATCCTGCAATCTTTCCCAACAAAAGAACTTCTTCCTCACTATAAAATTCCTTCCACCTCAGGATAGTTTCAAAAGTCCGAGCTCTCTATTCAGCTCCGCTTCTAGTAGTAGCAAGGCAGCGCCGTAAGCTTCCGGTGTTGTTGGGTTTAGGCGCAAAGATTAATTGTCTCGAACTTGTGTTAAACGTGTAAATTGAATGGCGAATGTTCTTATGGGACTTTATTGGGTTGCCTGGAAGGTACGTAAGTGTACAAAGCCACGTTCCATATAGTCGACGCTTCTGAAGCAACCCTGGCCGCGAAAAAGAACGAACGTTCCAGGATTCAGGGTCCGTGTGCCAAGGCAACGACGATATAATAAGCCATCTACACTGCAGTAGGAGTACGGGTTTATCACAGGTTCGTTTTATTAGACATGAAATTTGTGTTCTTCTACGACGTGCGTAACTTGATGCAACCAACTGTCTGGCGAGATTTAGGAGATTTCAAAATCAAGTTCAAATGCGTAGAAACTGGAACGAATGGTGGAACCACAAATGCATTCATATTCTGATCATGTTACCCATTCATAGCGCCCATCCTCCTGGACCCACGAGGCAGTCATACAGCAGGAATATCCGACCATTTGAAGGCTACTGCGAGAGCCGCGGCCTTGCTAGCTGCCATACACTCGCACAATCCAACCACTCGCCGAACAGCATCTCAAATGGAGAAAGCAGGTGAAACTAAGAACACAGAAGAGGATGATACGCCATGTTTATGCCACTATCCCCAACCCCATCACCAGATATTAAAGAAGAGTCGTCGGAGGTTTGTTCTCAGGAGAGTGTTCCGCTCAGGCTGCCGAGTAGATGATCTTGAAAATGTCGTTGAAAATGTAGTAGCTGCCCGCACCGTCCGGGTTTAGTTGGAAGACTTGCGTGTAGCTCATGGGTTTCTGTTCTTCGTCGACCTTGAGTACATCTGTTAGAGGGCATCCATCCATCTGGTCTTGAAATTTGAGGCGCATACCTTGAGAGCGCCTGTAACAAGAACTAAGATACCGCCTGCCTCGCTAGAGGGCTGGGCATCAAGTGTATCAACGCGGTGCTCTACCTTCTGGAAAGGTAGCGACTATGTATTGTTAGCAGATGCGTCTGCGCTGTTGTTGCCACCTCCAGGCCGGCTCCAAGGCGTACCACAAGCTTCTCAATAATTCCAGCAGTACCGGCTACTGCTGCTGACTCAAAGGTGAGCATGGAGTTGTCGCGCTTTATTTGTCCGTTTTAGTCCAACATTACTGCGGGTCGAGTGCAACTGTTCAAACATACGTAGAGGCCGGCCAAGTTCTTCCTGTCCACATCGAAGGTATTGTAGTAGAATTGCACGAATTGTTCTATTCACTACTGTCAGCCGTAGTCCCGAGTCCAGAAAGTTCTCTCGCGAAGAAGCTGTGGAGTCCGCTTACGTCCTATGGTTGCGAAGTCTACCGAATGTTAGTTGCTTATGGTAACGCCAAAAGGTTAACAGTACTAACCGGCCATTTTGACCAAGTGATCGGGTCCAGAGATAAGTGAGGTGAGGGAGAAGGCTACACGCCACGAATCTTTATAACTTTTAGGAGTGGTCTAGGTTGCCGTGGCAGATGTCGAGTGGGTTTGTTTGCGTTGGCGATGGTACCTCAGGCCGCTTGGTGGGGCTCCCAAATTAGCCTGGGTTGTGCCGATCTATAAATTTCTTGCACCACAACCACCACTTCTCCTCGACTCTACTTCAGATGTTGGCCGACGCGCGAGTTTTTCTTGCAGTTTCTAGAATCACTGAGATGGCGAAAACTGCTGCTGAATGAGCGTTGAGACTTAGATGAGGCACAAGAAGATACACTGACGGGCACAATGACCGTCAAAACGAAGGGACAATCAGGCTCGACTAACCACAACAGTAAGTTCATTCCGTTCAATTCTTCCATTTCTTTTCCTCAAAGATGATACAATTTCTTTATTTTCTGATCTTCATTGATGATCAACTTCCGAATTCAAGCTCAACAGTCTGAGAGACACAACTTCCGTCACAATTCAATGCTCAACCATACACGCTTCGAATGCTTACTTCTTGCTCTTCTAGTCCTGTGGAACTCTTGCAACTGACGCTCGTCTGTAACCATCCAGAAAGCCTGTGGCCGAGTAATGGTCGAACATAATTGTGCGTCTCTGTGATTGGAATCAACGAGCTGCAAAATGGATACTGCTTCACCTTGGTCACAAGACACTTGGAGTATGCAGGTGCCATCATTAATATAGCATTGTTGAGAAATATGTGCTATAAGCATTGCTGATACCCAGATGCGTTCCCTTTCACTTCCGTGTTCTAAATCTAAATCCTAGACTCTCCAGTTCTCATGTCCTTTCCACTACGCTCCAATCTTCTTCAAGGATTTCACCAAATCAACCATACTCTCCTCGATTGATCTGAACTTAATACCCAACAGCTTTTGCATCCTGGCATTATCAATCTTCGCAAACCCGCCCTCCGGGCCTTCTCCCCCTTTCACCGATTCCGCAGGCAATTGATCTTTATACTCTGGGAAATTCTTCCTGATAATATCCACAATCTCTCTATTCGTAAACAATCCCGCAGTAGCGAAGAAGCGTTTCCCATCTGCCTCAGGCACCTCAATAGCCTTTACGTGCGCCAAAGCTAGATCCCTCACATCGATCCAAATGGGGACAGGTGTCGCCGGAATGGCGTCTTTTGATTTTCCCGCGATAAAATCCCGTATTCTTTCATTGCTAGTATTAAGACTTGACAAGGAATTCAGATTTGGATGAATTGGCCCAAAAACCATAGGTGGATTCATCGTAGAGAGTTGGAAATTAGGTTTCTCCTTGTTCACAAAATCCCACGCCGCTTTTTCGGCAAAGGTCTTGGAAGCGCGATAGCCATTCATGGGGTTTTCGACGGCCTGCTCTTTGCTTACGGGGTTCCAATCTTCTTCGGAATAAGTATGGCCTGGGTTGGCTGGGTTGTTCTGGTTTACAATAGCCGCGAAGGATGAAGTTACTACTACATGTTTTACACTTGGCGCATGCGCGTTGATTGACTTGAGGATGCTGGTTGTGCCTATGACGGCGGGGTCGAGGAGTTCCTTTTGAATATCTGTTACGTTGAAGTGGAAGGGGCTGGCGGTATGGATCTAGATGGGATCATTAGCATTCATAAAATTATTATGCCTTTAACCTGGCACAAACTTACCACTGCCTCAAATGGTGGATCTGACTTGACTGCCTCTTCAAATGCTCCTTCTATAGCAATATCTTCTACAATTGCAAAGTCCAGTTTGTCCTTCCCAACGTTTGGATGACCTTGTTTGATTTTATCTGCTTTTTCTTGACTGCGGACTGTAGTAACTACGGAATGGCTGAGATGGGGTATTGTTAATTGCTTTGATTGAATTTCTTCTCGCATTGATCAGATAAACTCACCCATGCTCGAGGAGCGTGTCGAGAACATGAGCGGCGATGAATCCGCTTCCACCTGTGAGAAGTACACGAGTCATGTTTTACTTGTAGGTGAGTTGAAGGCTCGCGTGTGGATATTGGTTTGTATGGTATTTTACACGAGTTTTTTCGATAGAGTGTACTTCAGGCGATACTTATACTCTGCTTGCATACATACTAGTGGGGACAAAATCGGAGGTTTCGTCACGTCATCTTCCTATATCGTTCTCTCTCGGGGATACCACCACAAACTCCATCTCTTCTCCGCTGACTTGCCACTGCCGCAAGACGCCTGTAGAGCAAGGGGACGCGGAGATACCCTAAGTACAGCTGCGTACCGTGGACATTGAGATGACAGAGGCTCGTACACTACTTATGGACGCGGTCATACGTTAATTCCGCTGCGATTCCGCGAGACTGCTCAAGCAAAATCATCTTCTTTGATGGTTCAGTGCTGATTACAAGCAAGGTCTTAGTAACTTAAATATAGCTTATAATATCAGTATTAATCATTTTTCATAATATTAAGTTCTCACCCGAAAGTATCGAACCTTTTGCGTATTGGACACTAATTTTTCACGAATTCCGAAAAGAGTTTAGCCTCGACAGTTGAAAAAAGTGGTCGGACATCTTGACTTGGTTACTTACTTACACCTTCAAAACAAGAATTTCCAATAGACCTTTATTTCGTATTGGTAAATGGAGGCTCTTATGTCATGGACTCCGACGAGGTGACAGTGGATTATATCAGTGTGGGTGGTAACAGACACCCAGCTGCTGCAGATTGGGATCGCAAGACTGGCATACTTGCATTTGGAGCGGATAATAATATAGCTATTTGGGATCCTTTGGTAAGTCGAGTTATAGATGCATTTTCTGGCCTTAGTATTTTTGGAATGCGTCCTAGGTGCTCTATATGCTAATCTATAAAGGATACCAACCATAATGGGATCACTGCTCTCCTTTCAGGCCATTCGGATCTTGTCAACGTGGTCAAATTCTACTCACCGGACTTGGAATCAGACTCTTTCGTTTTGAGTGGTTCTGTAGACAAAACCATTCAAGTATGGCGGATGGGTAACACAGAAGCTATTATCCTTTCCGACCATGAATCCTCAATCAACTGCATAGACGTCCTGCCCACTTCGAGTATTTTTGTTTCTGGATCTGCCGATGCCACAGTCAGAGTTTGGAAAACAAAATTGATTGAAGACCAGTTGAATGTTGGACTCGTTCAAACTATTTCCCTGACTCCAAAGTTCTTTCCTCTTACAGTCGCACTTTCGAGTCTGGATGGGCCATCAAACGTTCTTGCTGTCGCAGGCACTAAAGCGACGATCCAAATTTACGTTTCAAATAATGATCAGTTCTCCCTCATAGCAACATTGACTGGCCACGAGGGCTGGATACGGTCTCTTTCATTCACGATAGAAGTGAAGGGCAGTTCCGGTGATTTACTACTAGTATCAGCAAGTCAAGATCGATATATACGGTTATGGCGTATCCATCAAGGTCACGAACTCCCATCGAGTAGCAGAGCGACAAATGATCCTTCTCTGGGAATACTGGGGAAATCGCTTTCGAACAAGGCACATCGTTTCGAAGCCAATGACAAGAAGTATTCCGTCACCTTCGAAGCCCTCTTACTAGGTCACGAGGATTGGATTTATTCAGCTTCATGGCATCATACGAACAGCAAACTACAACTGCTTTCCGCATCAGCGGACAATTCATTATCAATATGGGAGGCAGATGAAACATCTGGAATATGGATCTGCGCAGCTCGATTGGGCGAAATTAGCTCACAGAAAGGATCTACTAGTGCTACAGGGAGTACAGGCGGTTTCTGGTTGGGCTTATGGTCTCCAAATGCAGACGCTGTTGTGAGCCTGGGACGAACGGGGAGCTGGCGATTGTGGAAGAGGGCGGCATTAGGAGATCAATGGACTCAGGACTTTGCGGTGACTGGACACGTGAAGGAAGTAAAGGGAATCACTTGGTCTAAAGACGGCGCATACCTGTTATCGACCAGTTATGATCAAACCACGAGACTGCATGCGCAGTGGAAACATTCTGGAAAGCAGTCGTGGCATGAATTCTCCAGGCCACAAATTCACGGATATGATCTGAACTGTGTTGGTACTATTTCAGACACCCAATTCGTTTCCGGCGCTGATGAGAAGCTCCTACGAGTCTTCGACGAGCCAGCTGCCGTTGCGGATTTACTGGACCGTCTCTGCGGGATCAAGAAGGCGTCCGGCATCTCGTTTCCAGATGCAGCAAATATTCCTGTACTAGGCCTCTCCAACAAAGCCATTGAAGCCCTCGACGATGATGAGATTCCTGTGATCACAAATGGGGACAGTAGAGATGCACCAGATCCCGCCTCGGTGATACACAAATCCACATTAAACTTCGACCACCCACCTTTTGAAGACCATCTAGCAAGACACATGCTCTGGCCAGAAAAAGAAAAGCTGTACGGGCATGGATATGAGATATCTACCCTCGCAACCAGCCACGATGGCACGTTGATCGCCACAGCATGCAGGGCTAGTTCGCTCGATCACGCAGTTATCCGGCTTTACGAAACGAGAGATTGGCGTGAGATCAAACCTTCGCTTAAGTCTCACTCCTTGACGGTGACTAGTCTCGACTTCTCCGACGATGACCGTTACCTTCTCTCCGTTGGACGAGATCGGCAATGGACTGTATTTAAGAGGGATGACAAGAACCGCCATGAGTATAAAGTTGCGTACACCAACCCTAAAGGGCATAGTCGCATGATCTTGGAGGGTGCCTGGGCCCCCACAGCAGCAGGAGCGGTGTTTGCAACAGCGGGAAGAGACAAAGCTGTCAAAATATGGGCCTTGGATGACGGAACCTTCGAATGCAAGCAGACCATTTCTGCTCTTCTTCCAGTTACTGCTGTCGCATGTCTTCCAGTTGTCATCGACGGCGCTCTGGCCATCTCTTACGGGTTGGAAGACGGGACTGTTACAATCTGTATTGTTGCCATAGATGACTATCAGGTTCGGAAGAAGATTGAATTTGACAGGCAAATTCTCCCGTCGAAGACCATTAATCAGATCTCTTGGCGACCTGAAACTTTTGGTGTAGACAGAGTAGAAGGAGACAGGGCTTCCAAAGCCTATCAGCTGGCCGTAGCCAGTGATGACACTTCTGTACGGCTGTACTGTGTCCGCGATATATTCTTCCCTTGATAGGGAAGCACTCTTTCTTCTTGTCATGACTAATGGAATCAAACGGTACCAAAATGCGGAAGAGGGAGGAGCTTGGTGGTTTTAGAATAGAATATCGGTCCATGATAGCATTCCACTAACCTCACTCCTCTTGAGTGTCAGATGGCATGGAGCCGGCATCTATACTGAAACCAGCGAAGACTGATTACGGCTTTAAGGTCAAAGTACTGCTTGAGCAATGTCCGATTAGAGTAGGGATTCCTTTGTTGACGTCTTTATAAGGGGGCCGGAAAAGCTACTCTCCGCATCACCTGCAAGCCTTTGGCTTGTCAGACCCGAGAAAAATTCACTGATACATACCTCCATTTGCCAGCCTTTCCCCGATAAACCCTCCAATCGACTTCGAGGGTCATCAAATGCTCCTGTCGGTAAACAGGTCTCAAATTAAGCTCAAATCAAACTGAGTGAAGTGGACACTAAAATAATATTGCGATTTTTCTTTGCAACTATCCCCTCTTGACTGCACTCATGTAGCACCACAACTTCGCGAGCAGAAATGCGTGGCTTCTGAGTACATAGCTTCAACTAGGGTCTAAGTGCAACCGTCACACAAGCAGTTTACCCCCAATTGTAAGTAACACCACACCCGATGGCTTGGTGAACCCCGATCATACATACTGTTGTAAAAGTGAAAAGCGTGCTTGTAGGTTACCTGTCAAATGATCAACGGGAGCGGGACAATAATGCAACACCATAGGATCCGAGCATTTTAGGCTGTCAAGTTAATATGTCTAGGTATCTTTTCGAGAGGCCAATTGTCAACGGACAGGCGGGTCTCCATGTGAATGTGTAAACTTCAGCCAAACAACGGAGAAAATGTTATTGACACTGGCCCTCAAAATAGAAACGAAATCAAAATCCACTGCAAAAATGAGGTCTCTTGCTGGGCTCTTCCAGCGTTAACCAAACATGGAGGCGGACTGATTGAGACCAGACCTAATTTCGTTCCTTCCCCATTTGTGCTCATCGTTATCACAAATATTCAAGGCACCATTATGGCGCAATGCATCGTTATCGCGAGAAGGCACCATTCATGGAGACATTATTATTTGTTTATAAGACTCTTGAAGATGCCACTCACTCTCATTACCATTCAGCAAACACCCAAGAAACTCGGGTCTGTCGTACACCTGACGCAGAGTACCTTGTGCACCGCAGCTACCCGAGTGGATAGGAGTAAAGATAGCAACAGGCGCAAGACTGGACCAGGAAAGTAGTGAATGGCGTTCATGCCAAATCAGGGAACCCATAAGATAAGATAAACGATTTGCCCACTCCCGCGCAACGAAAGTTTCTACCACCACACAGAGCAGTTTCAACAGAGAGAGCAGGCTAACATACTTCTTCCCTGGTATCTTCCCGCTTTGCCTACTTCATTCACTCGACCGAAAAAAGGCTCCTCGCTTTGCCAAAAAAAGATGTCGGCGGAAAAGGTCAACTACCACGTCGAGGGTGACGATGTCGCGTCCACTAGCAATCACGACGGCCATAACAATGGCAGCATATCTCATGTTATGGACACCAAGGGCAACAACATTGGAGAAGCTGCCGACATTTATGGAAACATTGAAATTGCGGAGGAAATGGGTTACGTGAAGCGAGGGTATGTATTGGAAGAGCCAATCCTGAGTTCTTGAACGCGCAATAGCAACACCTCTCAATCCTCGTATGCTTTGCGTCTTTCTACATGTCCATTCGAGCTTATAGAAGTCTTGGTGATCGCTGGGTCGATGAGGTGTGGTTACACTTATGCGCCTAGGGCCTTTTTGAGGATGCACAATGACATTTGGCTGCTCGTATTTTGACACGAAGCGGTGAAGTTTGCTAATACTCTAATAGTCTCAAGTCTCGCCACATTCAATTTATTGCCTTGGGTGGAACGATTGGTACAGGCTTATTTCTGGGTATAGGCAGTGCTTTTGCAAATGCTGGGCCTCTCTCTGTCCTGCTCGGTTACACATTCACTGGTATTGCGGTCTTTGCGATGATGCAATGTTTGGGCGAGATGTCGACTTGGTTACCATTGCCCGGCGCAGTTCCACAATACTGCGCTCGCTACGTGGATCCTGCCATGGGGTTTGCTGTTGGTTGGAACAATTGGTATCAGTGTGCGATTACTCTCTGTGTACGTTGATTTATCGAGCTAAGCTGAGAATATCTTCCTAACGAATATAACAGGCCGAAATTTCAGCAGCAGCAGTCGTCATTGGATTCTGGAACGATGAGATTAATCCTGCGCCTTGGATCTCTATTATTATCGTTCTGGTTGTCTGCCTGAATATCTTCGCCGTTGCCATCTACGGAGAAGCAGAATTCATGTTCGCCAGTATCAAGATCCTGACCATTGTAGGCCTCATTTTCATGGCCTTAATCTTGGATCTGGGTGGAGGTCCGACCAAAGATCGACTGGGCTTTCGGTACTGGAAGAACCCTGGTGCTATGAAAGAGTATATTGGGACTGGCAACACTGGACGCTTCCTCGGTCTCTTCTCAACACTTGTGAATGCGGCTTTCAGCTATGGTGGTGTTGAAATGGTGGCAGTCGCTGCTGGTGAAGCTGAGAATCCCCGTAAGAACGTTCCCAAAGCCGTGCGCCGAGTGTTTTGGCGGATCCTCTTCTTTTATGTGCTCGGCTCACTCGCTATTGGTGTGTTGGTTCCAAGTAACGACCCAGGTCTTCTAAATCCAAATCTCAAAGGTATTGTTATTCATGGTTTCCAGTTCCTGTATTCCTTCTGCGGTAACTTATTGCCATTCTAGGAGCCGCCGCCTCGCCTTGGGTCATCGCCATCTACCGCGCAGGTATCCCGGTCTTGCCATCAATTATCAATGCGGTGATTCTCACTTCAGCTTCTTCCTCTGCAAACGCCTTTCTCTATTCCGGATCGCGGTACTTGTTCGGTGTTGCCCAGAATGGTCAAGCCCCAAGGATATTCCTCAAATGCAGCAAGGCCGGTGTCCCATATTGGTGTGTTATCCTCACTGCCTCAATTTCACTCCTGACTTTCCTGTCTTGCTCGTCTGGCGCCAATGTGGCATTCGGTTGGTTCATCAACTTGACCACAATTGCTTCATTGCTTACATGGTGTTCCATCGTCGTCGCCTATCTTCGATTTCGTCGTGCTCTAGCTGCTCAGGGAGTAAACAGAAATGATCTTGTTTTTAAAGGCAAATTCCAACCTTATGCCGCTTATGGGGCACTTTCGTTCTTTTCTATGATCATCATTTTCAATGGATGGAAGGTTTTCACCAAGGGTAATTGGTCCATTGACAGTTTTATCACGGCTTACATCGGCATCCCAATTTACTTTGGTCTGTACGCCTTCTGGCGCATCTTCAAGAAGACAAAGTTCGTCAGCCCTGTCGAGGCTGATATATGGACTGGAAAAGCTGCGTTGGACGCTGAAATCTGGCCAGAACAGCTTCCGAAGAATATTTGGGAAAAGATCTGGTTCTGGATTGCATAGAGGATGCTGATCTGAATTGTCGCCCTTTGCTCCATCAACCTATGGCATACGTCTATCTGCTTCGGTCGTGGCGTCGGTGGGCAGGAGTGCGCTTATTTAATCAAACGTTATGGTTCCTTGTAGTCGATATTGCTATTGTACATATGCGTCAACAGCCAGAATGCATGCTCAATTCACACACAACGAGGTTTCCTTAGTTGTGATTGTCTGCCATCTTTTGAGCACGTGATGAGCATCGGCTTCCTTTCAGATCTCACCTTAGGTCTCAAGTTGCTTGTAGCCGTGAGATCTAGTAGCCGCTTACCGTCTAAGGGTTCTAGTTTCTCAAACCAAACGGAGATCATGGTATTCCACCTCACTGCTGCTGATTCAACAATCGCACACAGAACGAAGGTATCAATTGCCTCGAGGGCAAGTGCAATGGATTCTGGCAAATGTTGCCGAAACAGACCAGCATTATAGATTGGAGATGGATATCACGGCACAGCTCCCTTGTAACTCTGACACTTCAGCAGAAGACGCCATGCAAGAAATATTAAAGTTGTCAAGGAGCGACGATCCCGGTCAGTATATGAAGAAAAAAGACGATATCGGCAATGCAGAGACAATATGCAACTTTCGTGATCCTTCAATATTTGACACAATGCCTACATGTACTAAATAACAAAACGTAACCATACACCCCCAAACAAATCCCCACAAGTGATGCATATGCGCAATCTGATGGTGGCAGATTGCTATTAACCTATATCGACTAACGGGTAAAGAAATGTGACTTTGCTTCGGCAGCCCAAGTAGTGTCCATTGGCTAGGTGTCACAGATTGTGATGGTGCGAGCTCTCTAGAAAACTAAAGAGTCGACTTTGAATGGGGATTGGAACCCTTGAGACACTCGATAAGACAGGAATGATTTAGTCCTAATCACGAGATTAGACAGACTCTCCATTTCGGTTTAGGTAAAATTTAGTGTGTACCTTTTTGCCAACTGTATGCTGTTGGGCCTGTGCTTGTGCCTTTGCGTGAGCCTTTGCGGCCCCCAAATCACCGTGAGGGAGCTTAAGGTGCCAGCCAGCGGAGGCGGCGAGTATCAGGAACAACAAGTACCAATTCGGGATACTGCTTAAGAAGAGGAAGACACCGGCAACCTGAAGGAGAGTTAGCTTATGTAATTATATATACTTGCGATTATGTTCTACCTTGGTCAATGTCTCAGAAAGCTCCATGTTTTTGTCGGCAGCTTTGAAGCTGGAAACGGCCTCAAGTGTGCAGGTAGCAGAGACGAAGAAGAAGATCATAACCATGAAGATGTTGGTTCGCAGCGATACAATTAAGAATAGAAGGAACATTGCCGCCCAGCAGCAATTGAAAAGTCCCATGGCGTTCTTGAATTCGAGTGGGTGTTTAGCATAGGCTGCTGCGACACCGAATCCAGGGGTGAGGAGGGCACCCATCGACAAGAAATAGGCTCCAAGAGATCCAAAGATAGTCCAGGCAAATGTGTTGCCAATTAGGAGTTCGAAGACGGCACACAAGACGTTGGTGGTCCCGGCGATGAACCACATAGTCCCGACCAAGAAGTTGAGCTCTTTTACGCCGCGGACTCTCATCAGGAAGAGAGACATTAGGGTATTGGTGAATGCGAAGACAGCGAGTGCTCTGGTAAAGGTTAGAAAATAGCGCTCGAATTTGACAAAGATGAAACTTACAGAGCAGTGGGATTGCCCATTTTCTTGAATTGAGAATTCGTGTTTGGATCTGGCTTGTTGTCAAAGTACTGTGCCTCGTAGTCTGCTCCATTGAGCGTGCGGAGCTTTCGGAGAAGGGACATCTCGGCCTCTGTTGGCATCTCATCTGGTTGAGGGACATTATGACTACGGAAACTGCCTGATGTCTTCTGGTGTTCTAATGGAGGCATCTGCATCTCGATAGTCTCAAAGTGCTGCTTTCCCATCTCTGCGTTTGGATTTGGATTATATGCTGGACCGGGAGCGAAGTGGCTATCACTGTAACTATATGGCTGATTTGGTACTCGACTTTGCTGCGAACGATCCATAACGAGAGGACGAGAGAAGGACTGTATGTAGTAGGTGATTCGGTCTCTGGCCAGAGAACAATCTTTCAACGATACTGTGGAAGCAATATAGCCATTCGGTTAAAAGCAGATACCCATGTACTACGCAATGACATTGAATCCAGTACTTAACAGGCTATAACACCTAGTAAGTACAAAGGTTTTCATTGTACCTGAGGGCACTAGTGTCAGAGAATCTCCCAGGTCGTTGGATTGGGCCTCCCATTCAAGGTGTCCTAGTAAATAGCAATTTGAAATCGTTATGGACAGCCCTTGAAGTGGACCTGCATCTGCTTCGGGAGACAGGGATTACCAAATTTGGCGCCAAATTTTAAGAGATCAAATATGTCTCATGATTGCACAATTGCGGCGATGATGGATAAGTCCCATAACACCATCTTGAAGAAGGGCCCCTACAAGGCTTGAGTAGGTCTAGAACAAGGTGGTAGAGGAGGTACGACACGGAGGATACTTCGGATGCTTGGCAGCCCTAGGATATTAAATGAACAGATGAAGGTGGTAAAGGTCATTGTAAGGTGCGGCGCTCAGAGGCTTTCTTCCGTTTTACCACTTGGCCATCGTAGACGCTCCGTTCTGAGTTACAGAAGCAGACGGAGATGATGGCCGGTGACTTGGCAATTGGAGGTCCACACGCGGAGAGCTCGCGGAATGGAGAGTCTGAAGGTTTTCTGGGATCCCAATAAAATAGATTGGACCGAAAAGTTGTGCTTGTTTCAGAACAGCCTCGGTGAGAAAGGGTTGTGAGCCATCCAATCTCTAAAACATAAGCATACCGCATTAGGGCTCTAACGATGATCAGATCTGGTGGGGAAATAGATTGATACGAATGCTTCGAGAAGGTCGAAACCAAGAGGTGGAACGTTGAAACAGGCGAGCTTGGCGAAATCGGACGCCTTCCCCTTTTGGGTGGAAGTTTCATCAGTGCACTCCAGTGCGCCTCTATCGTCACCTCATAGTCGTACCTCAAACGCCAGAGCTTGGTGAAATAGCTTTTCGCTCAATTGGCCATATTTTATCAAGTGTACTATCATTTAAGAGCTTCAATCCTTCTTTCGCAGGATACTTGGTGGTATCGAAAATGCTGATTCTGTCGCAAATCATCTCCGATCCCTTTTACATGATCAAAAATAGCCACCACAACGAGCTTACGATAAATTGGTCAAACGAGGGTATTGAACTTGAGTTTTTTTGATCATTTCCAGTGTCCGCGGAGCCCTTCAGATGCTTCCATTTGCGTTTCTTATACGTTTCACTGATTTGTAATGCTCGAACTGACAAACAAGCCCAACAATTGAGAAACCTAAGGTTGCTGGGCCTGCAAACTGTGATTTGGATTCAGGTGGGTCCGCTTGAGGACCGTTTCCAAGTTATGGTTTCTAGCTGACACGAAAAAAAGCTCATTTTCAATCGAGAATAAAGGCAGTTGACATCAACCTATGCTGATTGTGCATTTTGGGGCATGATTCACCTAATATCAGGTATTTTTGATCATACCCCACTGAACACTGCGTCTATAGAAGCCCATAAGTTTCGGTGGTTATTAGAACGCCATTACATCAGCTGCTCTAAATATGGAAATAATAATAATCGCCGAGAGTATTCACTGCCTCATAGCACGCCTCAATAGTTAGATACTAACCAATGCGACATTGTTCTTGGAGCATCTGGGCTTTCATCCTTCATTCTTTCTCTTGATCTCTCTCAGTCACGTACCATAGTTTACCTTAAAATGAAGGCACCATATCCATCGCCTGTGCAAGAATGGCACAACGATACCTACCCGGCCATTGATCCAACACGCCCGGAACTTTCAGCAAAAGGCAAGAAAATCATTGTCACGGGAGGTGGAAACGGAATAGGAAGAGGTGTTGTCGAAGCCTTTGCTATTGCCGGGGCAGATCATGTAGCAATTTCTGGTCGTAGAGAGACAGTCCTTGTCGAAACTAAAAAGTACATTGAATCGAAATATGCCACCAAGATTTCTATTCATGTGGCAGATGTTACTGATGATGCTGCCATGAAGAAAGCGGCAGCAGAAATTGGAACCTGGGACGTTCTCGCCATGAACGCTGGCTATCTCAGCACACCCAGTAACATGTTCAGAGGCAGATGTCAGTGAGTGGTGGAAAGCGTTTGAAGTTGGTCAAGCTCCAAGGAAGTTGCCTTGGTTTACATTGTTGACACGTAATAGATCAACGTCAAAGGTGCTCTTATTACAACTCAGGCATTCATTCCTACTGCCGGAAAAGGAGCAGTCGTCGTGGCCACATCCGCTGGAGTTGTTAGTTTGCCTGGCGAGTTCGTCAGCAACACCAGCGCGTACGCTATCAGCAAACTCGCTTTGAACAAATTCATTGAGGTTCTCGCAACAGTTGCCAAAGATGTCTCGTTCACTACAATTCATCCTGGTATTGTCAAAACTGACCTGGCCGCTAAATCCGAGATCGAAGGTGTTGCCAATGATACTGGTAAGTTTCAGCTGCTTCCAGAAGCTCAATATGTTTCTCATGCTAAAGCTGTTCCATTCAGTCGAGCTGCCCTCACACTACACAGTATGGGTCTCGAGCCCAGGGGCCGCATTCTTGCGAAACAAATTCACATGGTGCAATTGGGACGTTGATGAATTGAAGGCGAAAGCAAAGTCCATTGAAGAAAGCAACATCTTCACTACAAATATCGAGGGTTGGCCATTTTCGCCCGAGAAGCTTTGATATTTGTAGAACTTCCTGCCAGTCAGCGTGGTAATAAGCAAGGGTGCTATAATTTAAGGCATCCATTTTCACAAGGTATGAGACATGTTAGCAGAATAGAAAGATTACTCGCTCTATCATATTGAATTGATAGGCTAGGCAGCCTGCTCATAAATTGATAGCACGTGACGTCGTGCCAGGTACCAGCCTTAGCCCAGTTCCACTTGTACTTGAAAGTCCTTTGTATGAGCACAAAAACAGCTCGTGCCCTATATCCTAGGTCTGCTCACCGTGATCACTATGTTAGATATGACCCCAAGTTCAAAGGTACCTCATTTGACAAAATAGTCCATTCTTTTCAATCAGGTTTTCTAGTTCAATGCACCCCAAAACAGGGGATCGAAGCTCAACCTCCACGCAATCCCGCTCGACGACACCATTTAATGTCCCCAACGCAGCGCTCGCTGGAGCTTCCAAAGCTTTCATAAAACCTCCTACAAATTCAGTTCATGCTTTGAGTAGGTCCAGTGGCAGTAATGGCGCTCTGTCAGCAGCGAAGTTGGTCCACAAACAAGCTACTGCACCGTCACAGATCAACAACAACGACGGGGTAGCATCAATACAACTCCATTCAGACGACCCATACATCAAGAATACTAGTACAAGTACCAATAATGCACTGACGCCATCATTATCCAGAACTGTGTCCACTACTACAACTGGAAGCTCTAGTTCTATGCCCGCCTTGAAATTTACCTACTCCTTTCAAGCTGCGAATATCGCGGCCGCAACCTGTACGCCAAAAGACTCAAAGACCCAACCATCTATAAGCGACTTTAAAACAATTTTCATTGGCGCGAGGAATAGCATAACTTCTAAGCCTAAGGCGTTGCCCCGAGGTCTTACGAGGGAGGGGATGGATAGGCCGAGAGAATCGGGGAACATGGGAAACCAATCGATTCCAGAGCGTACAGATGCAACACCAATCCCAGCGACATCTTCTTTCGTCAAGATGTTCGAGCAGCAGCCTAAATCAAGAGATGGGACTAAACCAGTTGTATCGCGAAAGCCATCACTAGCTCAAGGAAAACCACCACCTATCGTTGCTCCGAAGCCTCAACGGACGATACAAATGGGAGCGGTTTCACCGGAACTTCCTCGGACGGCCCCTAAGCCTTTGCAGCACCTCGCGAAGAAACCACAACCTATTCCTAACGGAAAGCGGGCAGAATTTACAAGAGATACGCCGGCTTCTGGTTTTAATGCTGAAGGCCGTGATGGAAGCAGTCTCCTGCTGGGCAAGCCTGATCTGCCACCCCCTCTTCGACTCACAAGGAGTCCCTCCCAACACGACCGTGGGGCGGAGTCCAAGAAATCAACTTCTCCAAATCGACAGTCTCTAGCTCCAGTATATGATCCGAACACCAGGACATTCAGTCGGTCACCCGGTCCTCGAATCCGTCAGAATCTGCCCTTCAACCCCAATAGGCCTTCCCCTGCACCATATCGGGAGCAGGCTGCCAAAAGAATCAGTCCCTCGATGACAGGTGAATCCCTTGCAAACGCAATGGTCGGCGCTAATCTTGCGCTTTCGAGCTCACCAATGCGTTCAAAAACTCCACCTCCGCTCCCTGCACCCCGAAGAAAAGGGCATCACCATCAACTCCTGCATCGAGCTCGTAGTTTGAGCCCGAAAAAGAAACGCCCCATGGCTATGGGCACTTTGCGCTCGGAAGCACCGGATAAGGAGAGAGAGAGAGAGAAGGAGATCAAGAAGCATCGGATGCGACAGCCAAACAAGCATCACGAAGGAACACGCGAGCGATGGCGAGATGAAGTCACGCTCGAAGAAATCAAGAAATACGAAGGTGTTTGGGCGGCGAACAAGGGCCTTCACGTCTATGCTTATGGAAGGGATGAGAATGCTGGCATCAAAGAGGAAGTGCAGAATGTGGTGGTCCGCGATATTTGGTCGAGGAGTCGCTTGCCTCCAGAAAGACTTGCAGTGGTGTGGAACTTGGTCGTGTCTCCAAGCGGCAGAGGTGATACTGGCCGTCTTACCAAGGACCAATTTGTAGTGGGCATGTGGTTGATTGACCAGTCTTTAAATGGCAGGAATTTACCACATAGCGTCCACCCAAGCGTGTGGGATAGCGTACGGCTTAGAGGGGTCAAAGTACGACTAGAAGGGAAAGGAGAAGATGGAAGAAAATTGAAAAGAGGCGCTCAGTGGTGAACCTTGACGCAGGACATAAAATTCACGCTGATGAGGAGTTCGGCGCTCGTGGACGCTGGCTGTTTACTCATTGACTAGATGATACCCTTTTTAGAGCATACTACCTAATGCACATATTCCATGCATAACTTTCTTGTTACATATTCACACCCTGACCATTTGCAGCAAGGCCAACATTCCTTGCAAAAGTGCATAATGGGTAGAACGAGCCGGAGAATTCCATATCATACCTAGAGGATTTAGTATTCACCTTTTATATCTCGGCTTCTACGCACCAGTAGTTGACAGCGCAACAGATTCCTTCGTCGGAGCAGCTTTGAGAGACTTTGTGGTACCACAAGGCGGGTAGATAGAGCATATCTCCCGGGTCTAACGTCACTTGTAATGGTCTACTCAAAGTTGAAAACGCCGTCGGTCTGCTCTCGGCATCATCAGGATCCCACGTAGCGAAAGGTATAGTGGCAGGTGGGTCATCCAAATGGGCATCATACCCCAATTCTTCACTGCTATCTACAGGCACATAAGTAGCAGCACGAAGGACCTGCTCATTCACACACGCTGCCTCTACAGGCGGCAGCAATACAAAGTGCTTCTGGCCCAAGACCTGAACATAAATGTTCTCGTAAGGATCTTTATGCAGAGCTGTGATCGAATGCGAATTGCCCAGCCAGAAATTTATGGCTTCTGGTTCTTTTTGGAGGGCTATTCGTGCAAAGGGTATGGACTTTGGTACGTCCGAGAAGAGAGACTCGTATTCATTGCGGAGGTTGTCGTTTTCTGTTCTTGTTAGGCGGAGTATATATGACCGCAGACCAGTTGATACGTACGTGTTTGAGCGTAACGGACTGGTTCTAAAGCGTGTAAGAAGGATATGTGAAATATTCAAAAGTGGAGTCAGATGCTACCTTTGTTTTCTGAATCATGCTCTCGACGTTGTATTTTCTCTAATACTTCATTAAATGGCTCTTCGGTCTCATACGGCTTCACGAATTGAAGTTCGCCACCTCGAGTTTCTACGACTGAATCCGCGTTACTTTTTTAGGATGAGGCGTGATTAGAAAGTGTAAGAGAAAAAACGATTAATACGCCACCTGTAGTCATAGCAGTGTATGTGGAAGATGCTTACCCTAATGGCGTAATGGCAACATTGACCATTTGCCCGCACATTACTTCTTTTAGGTAGCTTGCATTCCATTTTCGGCAGGCGGGCCAGTCTTGTGCTCCTTTGCGGACGACAAAAGGGCGGTTACGCGCGACGTATCTCATGAACTCTAATGCACTGGGCTCTTCAAATAGCTCATCGATTACATTGGAATTGAGTTCGTGATAATTGATGATTAGGTCTTCTCAAAGTCAGTATGTGGTAAGTTATCTAATGACTGGAATAATTGAGAAATCTAAGTGCGCCTGTTCGTTTTTATCTCGATTACATTACACTCCATACCTTTGATGGTTCCATTGATATTATCGTTCTCATGGGAAGGCATAACTTTTCGACAAAAATTGTGTTAGGTCGTGGTTTGTAGTGACGCAGCGCCTGGAAATCGGAGGAGTGTTTTACGTCGGAGGCTTTTCTGTTCGCGCGCTTCAAAACAACGCGACGGACATCTCTCATCTGCCTCAACTTGTTAAAATCATCTCTTGTGCCTAGGATTTGCGCTTCACGATGCTCGGATGAGGCGAAAAGGTTTCTCGTTCCCTTAAGGCTTAGACACCCTTTCGATCTTCTGTCTCCTTTGCGAAATGTGCAGTCTTAACCATGAAAGACAGCTATGGGACATGCACAATTCGGATACCGAAAAGCTGACAATTTCTAGACACCAAAAAGGAAAACAAGTGAAGGTATAAGCACATTGCTATTAAGAACCATTTCCGAGCTCCCAGCACATTGGCTTGTCACCTTGTTGTCCGCAGGCGCAAAAATAACCCACCAATCCCCGCTTGTTCGTAAACGGTTCACCTTCGAAACAGCGGATAAAACATATTTTTGCACTGCAGCATGAAGCGCAATCACGTATGATGCATTTCAGGCCTAGTAATGTTCCTGCAGTCGAGGTGCTGCTCCTTTCGCAAACTTCAGCGGCTGTTCTGGTATATTCTGGTAGAACGTTTGTAATGCCTGGAACCGGCTGGAGCTATGGTAGCATACCACTCTTACTCCAGAACGTGAAGAAAACATACGGCTGCGAAATGCAAAGAGTGTGGTTATTCTTTGAAATTCACGATTTCTTGAAGAAAGAGGCTTTATTTCGATACATATCTCAACGAAGACTGAAGCTAGGCACTAACACAGAAAAACGACAACCTATTGATTGAGTAGGGAAAGGACCAATTACTTACTACCCGTCTACCGCTCACCGACCAGCTGCTTACTAATCTTCCAAAGCCCCTTCTCAGCGGCCTCATCTTGTGTAAAAGGAGCATATCCAGGAACCCCCCTTCCATAGGGCTCTGGATCAAGATTGCTCTTTGCACAATCTTCGCAATAAGCACCGGGCTTCCCTTCCCAAACAGCAGCAGTCGCACACCAGACCGTCGTTGCGGCGCCTTGTGGAATGTTCTTCCAGATGTTGCCGAAACCTTTATCTTCTGGCGTCTCATTGTTCAAATGGCGCCATAGCTCTGTCGTGATTCCACCAGGATGCAGACTGAACGCGTGAATGGGGCGTTCAGGATCAGAACCGTATACACGCTCGATTTGATTGGCGTGGAGGATGTTGGCTAGTTTGGAGCGGCCATACGCTTGCCATGGATCGTATGGCGTTTTCTCGAAGTTAAGATCGGCGAGGACTTCTGGGCTGAGGCCGCCGACAGCGTGATGGTGTCCCATACTTGAGACATTGATAACTCGAGACGCAAATGCCGGCGAGGAAGACTCACGCAGGGTTGGCAGAAGCAACTTTGTCAACAAGAAATGCGAGAGATGGTTCGTACCCATCTGGAGTTCAAACCCATCCTGTGTCTTTCCTTCTGGACTGGCCATAACTCCAGCATTATTGATGAGAATGTTGAGCTTTTCACTTTTCGAGAGAAACTCTGCCGCGCCAGCTCGTACTGACGCGAGCGAATCGAGTTCCATTTCGATGATTTCAATAGGGACTTTGGATGGACTACTGGACAAGATATCTGCGCGTACCTTTTCTGCTTTTGCTACATCGCGGGTTGTGATGAAAATGCGTGCTCCGGTCGCGTGGAGTGCTCGTGCTGTCTCTACACCAATTCCGGAACTACCTCCAGTGATCAACGCAGTCCTGTCGCTCCACTTGTTGGTAAGTTTCTCGTCTGCAATGATTTGAAGAGCAGTGGGCCGGGCATCGCCTGGACCTTGGGGATTCTGGTGGATTTTGGCGTACGGTGCCATGGTGTCAATAGAACTTATGCTGATATTTTGCTCACAGAAATGATTCTGTTGATTGTAAAGTGAGGTTGGATTTACAGTGAATAACTTGAGCATTTCTGTCACTGATTCGAGCGAAGTACATGCTTATATGCGATTCGGGTGTTCCGTTGTAGAATCCTATCTCCAGCAAATCAACCACATAAGCTGGACTTAAGCATAAGATCGAGTGGCAGCTGCCATGCAGGAGGCTGTGTACTCATCCTGGGCGTAGTAAGCAATCTTTTGATCCTAATACGTACCAAGGTGGACCTGAGGTCGTTAGTCATCTAGTAAAAGTGGTAACGACGAGTTTCCGGGCGTTGAAAGTCCCCATCTGTCTGATCGGTTCAGGTTGTCGCATTTTCATGCTATAGTTGAGTTATCTCATGTAGTGGTTTTTTCCAAGGATACTTTCCATAATAATGTATCCTCATGAAATTCCGCGATTCGGTGATCATTTTATTTCGTCCGAGATTACTAACGGCAATGCTAAGGGACTTGTAGCACTGGCATCTTTACTGCGTAAAAGAAAGCTGGCTGGTGTGAAAAAATAAAACTGAACTGGATTCTTCCAAAGGACGAACAATTCGGCTTTGTAACGGTCCTTTACTCATAGCTTGCGGAGCATTCCCTGTAGCAACCTTGGCCGTATCGATTCGATTCACTGTGCATCTCACATTGGTCTCTTATTCATTTAATCAAAGTGCTGAATGAAGATAGTCATGACAGAACGCGGAACATCTCCGAACTCGGATTTGAATTGCTGGAAAAGGGTAAAATTCTGGAGAGTGAGATTCGAACTTATGAAGACGCCCGCTAATTGTCCCAGAAGTGCAAAGATTGTGCTTCCCGTTCCCACGCCTTTGACAATGCAATTAAGATATGATTCCTTCAGGATAGTCCAGCTTTCGTTCGACATCATGCCTGAAAGGGCTTTTTTTTTTTACCAGGCGGACCTTGAGTCAACCTTCTCGCCGCGAACCGATTTACTCCCATTTGTTCCCACCTTGCCAAATCGTCAAATCATGTCGTGGGAGCGGCGCTTCCCGTCACCGTGACCTCGAAACTAGCTGGACAAGGCGCGTTACACGGATCGCTCGCGCAAGCTCTATAACTCGTAAGGGTAGGTGTCCGCGGACACGCTTCGACGTATCCCGGTATAGTTTTGGTGACGAAAGGAATGAGCGTGCAACTCGGTTTGCAGGCTTTCTGTGCAGGCGGACAGTTTCTGTCGTTTAAAACTTGGGTCGCTGTGTAGCATGATCGAGCTTGTGGAGCTTCTGCTGTTTGAGTTGCTTGGCAGACTTGGACGTCAATCCCGGGGGCGCATGTTTGAGCTGCCACGATGGCGATTTGTGTTATCAGTTCGAAGAACAGAAAGGTAGGAAGGAAGCTCAGTGAAATCATTATGCTTTTTAGGATATGAGTAATGCTCGAGGATGGACAAGTAGAAAACAATTGTACCTCGATGTCGCGCCGCAAGGAAATCCTATGCAACAAAAGCTTTGCAACTAAACCCAAGCCGTGGATATTAGAAATGATAGGTTCGATGGGGTCAACGTATGCCCATGGCAATTTCCAGTAGGGTCGTGCTGCTGCGTGTCCACAATAAGAGAGCAGCCTTCGCTCTAATCATCAATAATAACTCCAGACGTCCCCCTCATTTCGGCTTCCTTGTATAGCTCGTGCATGAGCAATCTTGTGAAGAAGATTTCCAGGCGTGCACGCTCGTCCTGGCCAATCTCTAGCTATAGTAAATTCATATCATCGAAAATAGATCTGTACGGAAAGATCAAAAGCGTTTTTCGGGATTTTAATTTACTTAGATTGCACATTTTCAAGGATCCTTTGCCATTGTAAGACAGGTTGGTGGAAGCGAACGTGAAGACCTTCGCCGGTCGTTAAGTGGACGATGCGCAATAAGAACCTCAACATGTACTTGTTGCTTGGTCCATCAACGACTGAATGCTTTAAGAAACTGGGAGAATCACTTTCAATTGCTCGTGTAGTCCGATATAGCTATGCAAGATTTACCATCACTTGCCATTGAATGCATTGTCACTGCCTCGCTTGGAAATAGCAGTCAAGATTTTCAAGTCTGGATGTCTTTATCCTGATATTTATACGAGATGGTATCAATCGGCGTATGGGCTATCGACGCTGCAAGATTCCGACGTTTCCAAGCTCTTTTAGTGTCGTAGGCTTAGGTTTCATTTAGAAGGTGGGAGGATTCTATAATAATGGGTGCGATCTTTTAGTATTATAACAAGACAGTAAACAATGGGGAGCTGGCGTATGAGCTTAATTTTCAATGTGTCAGACCAGCTCTTTAGAAAAAGATGAGTAGTTTGCGAAAGAGACGCGCGTCTGAACAATTCGTTCAACTTTTGCTCGCGTGACTTAAGTTTTCCGAGTATGGCGTATGCGAATGGTCTTCTAGATTGCTATAGGATTCTGTGATAACAATTTCAACAAAATCACATTGGCTTCAATGGACTTCATGACCAATTTTGTGGTCCGAAGACGTGCTGCTGTAACTCCAAAGTACCTTACCGTAGCCCGCAGGAGCGAAATCGATTTCATCACGTGCCTGAATGACGTATCCCCCTACAATTCTACCTTACCTTTTTCGAGAACACTTCCCACTAGTAGCCCGAAGGTCCCCCTTCACAGGACCTAGTAACGCAAGATGACATATGGTAGATCGTATATGATTGCTCGATGAGAGCCCACTGGCTGAAATAAGAGGGTGGTCAAAAGCAAGCCCCTCAAGCTTTTCCCATCATGCATGATATCGAAGCGTTAAAAATCTAGCGAGGCTTGTGCTTGCTTGAAGAGTGGAGGATTGAGACGAGGAAGGCATGACGTCTGCCCCTCCGCGTCCCTGCTGCCCCTCCATCGACATCATAGCTTCCATTAGTAGTATCTAGGCCACAACAAGTTATAAGTCTTGTGAAGTCTGCTCAACTGAGCACCCTAGAGAACTCACTTTCACAATTTGATACCCCAACAATCTGATCAAAGTAGCCCAATTAAAACCTTCTCTGCACAAAAAATTTAAAACATGGAGACTGTAAACAACCTTGCAGCCGGCGCTTCCAAACTCATCTGGGGAGAAGGGAATGCCGAGCCTGTGAACAGCCAAACCGGATCAGGCACTGCAACTGACCCATATGACAAAGGCAATGATGAGAGTGGGTTTCCTTGTTCTTGATAATAGGGATCATAGCAAATGGAAATCTAACGTCACTATAGGTTTGAGTGCAAAGACAGCGGCGACTGGGAACACAAATACATCGGGATCATTGGGACCAGAGACGACAGACAGGTCAGGATACGGAGGAAATACTGAACACGTAGGAAATACTGGTCACACAGGAAATACAAACACCGGCTCCACAAGCCACTCAGCATTCACAGAGTCCATTATGCCGAGCACCTCGCAAGGGCAAACAGGCTCATCAGGAAATGATCGTTTCTCAGAGACAACAGAGTCCAACAAACCAAACATCTCGCAAGGGCACACAGGCGGAAATGACCGATTCACAGAGACAACAGGTTCCAACGAGCCAAATATCTCAAACACGAGGTCAGACACCACATCCAACACCACATCCAAAGCCCCAGCCGACATACACCCAGCCGACGCAGGTTCCCACCCAGAACAGAAACAGCAAGGTGCCGATCGTCCAACAGAAGCCCCCAGCTCCACAGAAGTCGATGCCATAGCCAGCAAGAAGAACCAAGCTGAAAACGCTCAGGAAGGTATCACAGGGACAACCGGGCATTCCAATACAGCCGAGCATTCCAACACATCTCACACCAAGATCACCAGCGATGAGGAGCGCAACAAGTTGGCCGAGAAGGGTGAGCTACCACACGATCCCAACGATCACTCTGGAGAGCCGATGAAAATGCACGGTGGTGGTCCTGGTGGCGACCCAGATAAGCCCAAAGAGGGTGAAAGCTTGAAGGAGAAGACTGAGCGATCCGCTAGTGTCTCACACGAGGGTGGCGGAGAGCACGGTAAGGAGAAGGGAACTGGAGAGCAGTGGGTCAAATCCTCTGGTATCGCTGCCGATGGAGGTGATTTCGATGTCACAAAACCAGGTGCTGGAAAGGAAGCTACACGTAAGTTTTTACCTGCCCAATTGTCAAGCAGAATACTAACACTCTCGCAGGTCTCATGGAAGAGAAAGGCATCAAGACCGAGGGCGCAACATTCGATCCCGATGCACCCAAAGACACCACTCCTGGCGTCGGTAGCAGCCACCACGACGAGGCAGCCAAAGTCAGCAAGATTGCCAAGTTGAAGGAGAAGCTCCACATTGGTAGCGGAAAGAATTTGGATAAGTAGATTTTTTTATCTGCTTATAGCTTCATGGTTATGTTATTAGGGCACTACGATACCGCTACGACATTTGATGGGGAAGGCTTTGACGATTACCGGGCTTTCTAAGGCGTTGTTCGCGCTTGTATATTAGCATGCAAACGCGAAAGGAATTGAAAAATAAATAAAAACATGCCCAAGCCCAATACTGTTCATATTGTACCGTGTGCGAAAGGATTCAAAAACAATTTGAAATGTTTGCCGCAAGTGCTGAGTTGCTCAGCTTCTCCTACCATCACTTCCCCTTCCCTCCTTCCCCCGTACTCGACGGCCTCCTCCCCTCCCCCCTCCAATGCCTCGCCCACCTCTCCACCAACGGCCAAACCTCCTTCCGAACCTCCTTCCTAACACCCTCACTCCTCTCCCCCCTCTCCCTCAACAACCGCTCATACCCAGTACACTCATGCCTCGCGTGCGCAAGAACAGCCAAATTAACTTTCTCCCCAATACTTAAATTCCCCGCTGTGCCTACCCTCCCACTATTCCTTTCGAAAGCATGTAGTAAAACCGTATCGATTTTATCTGCTGGGAAACGTGGGTATAAATCCTGGAGGGTGGATCTGGCGTGATGGAGTTGTGTTAAGTCACTTTTTAGTGTTTTGTTTTTGTAGGATTTTCGGGTTGATTTTATGGTCTTGAGAAGGCGTGCTTGGCCGCGTGCGGCAGGAGGTGCAGTCTTAGTAGTAGTCTTGAGGATGTTGGTGCAGAAGGTGGAGGTGGTAGCTTCGCCTATCGATTTTTTGACGGTTTTGGCGATGCGGGATCGAAGGGGGGAAGGGGCATTTTTGAGGATGTCGGTGTGGATCCTCGAGGGGATGGCTATACCTATTTGTTTTTTGCCGTTCAGAACCGTGTAGACTTGTCGGTGGGAAGCCAAGGTTTGGGAGCGGCATCGTCTTGTTATGGCTGCGCGTCCTTTGGGGAGGAGTTTGTAGCCCCTGGGGAGGGAAGCAGCCATTTGGATCGTGCGCTCTTCGGATTTTGCCATTTCTGTGGGGTAGAGATTTGGAATTGATGGGTGGGATAAGGATATAGACGTAGACAAAGAAACACTTGTACCGGATGCGGTTGCGTTCGGTGTAATGAATTTCTGCGCCTCGATTAATGTGTTGACAACAAAGAAAACGTCGTGAAGATAAGTGGAGATACGGAGGGACACTATATGTGTTCAACACTTGGTACATCTATAGTGTCTCTTGGGTGGGAGACCATCTGTTATATTATGCAGCATTCGAGGTTGTATTAGCAGAGAACCTTTCTGTCAGACTTAGCTGACGGAGTAGGAGAAACCGGGTTTTACAAGAAGTGAATGTAAGAACACCGCACTTAGCCGCCGATGCACCTTACCAATGCCTTTACGCAGAAACGCCAAGAGAACCCAGTAATAACGACAGGTGAGAAGCAAGCCAGCGCCAGCTGTTTGAACACCCAAAAGCTACGGCTTCTCAGAGATAGCACCTTGTTCTTTCCTCAGCTCCTCCAGATCTTCCCTCTTCACTTCCAACTCTTCCTCGTCGTCTTCATCTTCACTTCTCACATCATCCAAGTGGCTATCAGCGGCCAATCGGTAGAGAATCTTGAGTATGAGGTAAAACCAGTACATGTTCACGAGTTGTAGTGACATGAGTAGACCGAAAGCAATCCACTGGGATATCCAGCATTTATACTGCTGCGTCGCCCAATTAAGCTCATATGGTCCAATCGATGCAAAGGCGGCCTCCCCATGCAAGAAGTGTCCGACTTTTGACTGTGCAGCGTAGATGAGGCTTGCGTTTGCAGGGAAGAGCGATGCGGTTGTGCCAGCAATGGCTTTGACGGGGCCAAGAAGCCCAGAGCTTGAGTTTGAGGCGAAATAAAAAGCCTGTCCGATTTGGTTGTTCACGACGTCCGGAAACGGTAAGGGAAGTGGGAGGAGGGATACGAGGATAGAGAGGTTGATGTAGTGGCGAAGATATGCCCACATGGAGAGGAAGAGGATGAAGTAGGGGACGATGATGGATGACTGCATGTAATTGAGGAGTTTGGAGGTCTGGAAAAGTTAGCACGCGTTTGATGATGGGAATACCGCCACTTACGGCCAGGAAGAAGTCGGAAATATCATGAGTGATGTAGACGGCCAATCCTATGTAGGTGAAGTGGAATCGGTAACTTAGAAAGACGAGCGAGAGTGTAATTATGTGATGGGCCACCAGCTGGGGGAAATCTGGACGAGGTTTCTCCAACATGAGTAGCAGCACAATCATCTGCTGAGCCCAATAACTAGCTTGCAACAGGTAGTAACCCTTGAAGATAGCTTCGTGCGTCATATGTGGGAAACCCTGATACATCCCCTCGATATTGTAATACCAGACCGGAGTTCTTGACATGACGTATAATCCGAATGGTCCAAGAAAAGCAAAGTAAATGGCCGTATATGCCTGTTCCATGAAACGTGCCTGTCTACCACGAGTCTTCATACCAGCCTTGATAGCAGCTGGACGCAGGAATTTCTGCATGAGAAACTCGCGAGTGAATGATAGAAAGACGGTGTAAAAGGCAACGAAAGCAAAGTCCTTGGAGCCTTTGCCATATTGGACTGGAGTGTCGGGAGAATCGTTAGGACTCGGTGGTAGCGGATAGGAGAGAAAGATGGCGGACCGGACCGGATTGGATGGACCGGGTTTTGCGAGGTAGATGGATGCTACGGCGACGCATATGATGAGAGGATTGAACCAGGTGTTGCGTATCGAGTACGACTTCCACCGCTTGAAGAATGATTTGACCTTTCTTCGTTTGCGCCCTCGAGTCGGTCTATCGCTGTTTTGCCGCTGGGGGGGATTTATTAGTCATGAATTCTTGGATGAGATTTCATATACTCACTGAAGGACCTGGTGAAACTGCGGATAGAGGAGAGCCTGGCGGGGGCGATTGAAGATCATTCATCGTGGCCAGAGCTGGTGCATCCGTATCCCCGTGTAATTCTCCCCCAAGATTAGAGCCTCTTCGGCGGCGAGTCGTCTTCTTGCGCGGTGACGCCATACTACCATTGCTAGTCTGGTAAGACATGATATCAAAATTGCAATCGGAGCACTTCTTTGTATTCAATTGTCAAGTGTCGCGTGGAGTTTGTATAAATTTCAAGCTTACGATCAAGGGTCTTGAAAGGGGCTTGCGCCAAGACCGGGGGTTTAGACGACGAAATCCAGACCTCAACTCCTTTCCATCGAACTGTCAAGTGGAAGATGCCAAATCGCCTGCAAAGAGTTGCTCTGACCATCAGGGCCTTGATCGCATCACTCAGGATCTTAAGTCTCTGGACATGATTTCAAGACTTTAGTTTTGGCTCAGTATATCCTGAGCTGACGGCATCTCTCCCAATAGAAGGGTAATCGCCGTTTGAAAGTATAAGGACTCGAAACGAGTGCCTATCGTAAACTCCATATGCTCAAATTCCCAAATCCAAACCCCCAAGCTCAAGAGCCTACACCAATATTCATTAGATCTCGATTGGGCTGTGCTGCGCTCCTTCATCATTCTGATCGATGTTGCCCATCCAAACAGTTGCCTTCTTCAGCCATCTTCGTACGCTGTAATCAGTCCCACCACTGTCGCCCCTTACCATAAGCCCAGGATGCGCAACTAAAATGATAGGGCGTCCATCAAGCAACTTTCCATTACCATGCATATCTCCGTAATGAAGCTGGTGTGGAGTCCACACATCCTTCGCGGCGTCAAACTTTGCATGACGGACATTTGCTAATGTCATCTGTCGCACGTTTCCTTTCTGGGTCGCGAGGTTGAATGACAACAATCCTGCGGCTTGAAAGATATTGAACAGCTTTTCTCTACAGTTACCCGGTAGATCAGGGCGTAGGAAACGCCTAGCACAGCACAGGAATTTCTCTGCTGCTTGGGAGCTATAGACAGCTCTGGCTTCCTCAACTTTCAGTCTCGTGTCTGACTTGGCATCGTCTTCGTGGATCTCAGAATGAGGCTCAAGGAGCCGGAAAAGCTGTGCGCGCCAGGTATGCACCTCGCTCGAATCTTGTCCATGACCTGACAAATATTAGCCACTGTTTCTACTACTCATTGTTAAGACTTACTCTTCTTCAACACTTGAAACAATTTACTCAATCCAAGCTGGAGGTCTGGTAGCTTTGTACCCGTTTCGACTTCTAGCAGGTCTTTGACGAAGAAGTATGGCTCAGCGACAACGGAGGTGTAGAGAACAGACAGAAGCCATGCTGAAAGCAAAATCTGTGGAGCTGTCTTGTCCATTCTTGGGTGATCTAAGCCTTCTGCAAGCCCGAAAGACAGATCAACGCACGAAGAAAGCATGTCCTTCAAGGCCGCGGCCTCGTCAGTTCCTATAGCTTTCAAACCGACAGCTGCCCATGACTGGATCGCGTTCTTGTCGACCCAAGCACCGACGAGACGCTCTAGCGCGTTGATCTTCCTGCTGGTGTCGGAGTCTTGTTCCGGCATCCACGTATCCTGATTGCGCAATTGAAGAACCGTCTCTTGTAACTGACGGATATTCTGTTCTTGATCTTGCATGACCATCTTTTGATGTTGCAGCTTTTCAGACTGCATATTTGTCAAGGAGGTCAATCGGTGGTATTCTTTCAGAACCACTCCGAATTCCTTGCTCAATTTTTCCGCCCTCTCCATTTGCTTCCTGAGGACGTAAACATCTCTTTTGCTTTCTTCAAGCTTTGCCCGCAACGAATCGTTTTCCTGCTCCAGTCTCCGCGACTCGTTCTCGTGGTATTGGAAATATATGCGCTCATTGGAAAAGTTCGTCTTTAGTTTCTTCAATTCTGCTCCGTGTTCCATTTCCATCTTCTCAATGCAGGCTTGGTAGTCCTTCGTTACCCACCAATCTGCATAAACCCTCCTGTTACGCTTTCTCAACTTCCCAAGTCGACTCGCTCCGTTGGTATTCTGAGCTGCAAAGTCCTCATCCTGGTGGTTCGGAGCCTGACTTTTCTTCTTGCGAAAGTCAGCGTCTAAAAAAATTATGATGAGAATTTTACTTACCTTTATCTCCAAGAATGGTGCTTGTTGTAAACTACCCCGAGGATTCTCAATGACTATGGTCATGGGTAGTTTAGAAGCTGAGGCCGGTAGTGTTGTGGTAGATGAGTAGCTCTCCAAATCCCTTTCCTGCTTGATCTTGGGCGGCACCTCAGGGTGTCTAGTAACCATGGCAGGCTTATGATTCAAGGCCATGTGCTCGTGTGGTGCAACTTCTTTCTTTATGGGCGGACTTAAAAAACGAAGATCGTGATCTCTTCGTAGATTGGACAGATCTGATTTCGCCGGAGCAAGTCCTGCTGTCGTATTCTCTAGTTGTGAATCGTCGATTCCGCTCATGTGGGTATCTGTCTCCATGTTGAGTGTAAATGGTGGATAGAATTGGGCGTTGATTGTTGAAAGTGAAATTAGTCGCTAAGAAACAGAAGAGCTTAATAGAAGTCAAGGGTCCAATCCTTTTTGGGAAGGAAGGGTAAGTACTATCTCTTCACTTGGACAGACGCTTCTGTATGCTGATAATCTGTTTTTCCGGCCTTCTTACCCGCAGCCTCCACCCCTCCCCAATCCTTCGACCCACGGCTTGCCAGACCACCTACCCAACTACAGTCTGTGTCTTGAAGATAGTCTACAGTTTCCTTACCCGCAAGTCAAAGATCCACTATGATTCAACAGACTGATTCGGAGAACTAACTCGCCACATTCTACTCAGATCTTCTAATACATAACCACGGCGTCTTCCCTCAGTCCGTTTACTTTCCGATCCCTTGACACCTTCTCCGCAACTTGTGCCTTTTCGACTCCCGAATAACAGGTCTCCTCATATTCACTCGCCATGAGTAATCTTCCAAAGCTAAATACACCGCGGAACTCCGCCAGTGAGAGCAATCGTCTCAAGATTTTCGTTGGTATTGACCTAGGCACAACTTTCACCGGTGCGTAGTATCCCTTGCGCGTGCTACTCGTTGCTTATCAAATAAAACTTCTTAGGTATCAGTTGGTGTGACTCTCGTAAAGCAACGGTCAAGGATGTTGAAGTTCTCAAGAAGTGGCCAGGTCCATCGAAAGGTCGACAGACTGATGTCTGGAAAACACCTACGACTATCGCTTACAAGAGCGAAAACGCCCAAATCAACGCCAGCGGTAATACCAAGGACCGAAGCCCGAAAGCCCGAAAGGACTCAGAGAGCGATAGCTGCTTCTGGGGCTATCAAGTCAAACCGGCCATGAAGAGTTACACCTGGTTTAAGCTCCGCCTTGACGACAATGCCAAATTGACAACCTACGATGACATTTCAGTAGGGGAAGGGAGTAACTCTCACGGCAAAGGCCTACTTGAACTTCCTCCTGGAAAATCCGCCGAGGATATTTGTGCCGACTTCCTCAAGTGCATTCACGATCACTTCATGGCCGAGTTGGAGTGTGCTTACACCGCTGCGATGATCAAAGCTACTCCAATGGAATTCTGGGTATGCTCTCTATCTCTGTATCGATTGGATACCGATCAATAGCTAATTCCACGTTGTCTAGGTTACAGTCCCTGCTATCTGGAGTGACCAAGCAAAGTCCGCCACCAAATCCGCTGCCAAGAGGGCTGGATTCTGCAGCAGGCCTGGCGATGAGATGTTCCTCATCTCCGAGCCGGAAGCAGCAGCTGCTGCTGCAATCAGCAAGATGACTGGCGAAGGTCTCAACAACGGGCTCAGAGTCGGGGATGGTGGTAAGTTCATCGTAGAGCTTATACGTTCTTGTCTGCTCTGTGTACTAATCTTTCTAGTTCTAATATGTGATTGTGGAGGGTAAGTGCGTCGCGTAGGCTGCTTGTACCTTGCTGCTCTGAGTAACGGTCGCCTACTTTTACTGACTTTCAAAGAGGGACATGTGACCTTACGACCTATCGCATCTTAACGGCGGGAAGTGAACCCACATACGAAGAGCTTGTCGTCGGCGAGTAGGTCTTCCGTTCCAATGCACTTCGGTACCACGTCTGCTTACACTAATTGCTTTATAGGGGAGGTAAATGCGGTTCTACTTATGGTATGTCTTTTCACAGCATGAGAGTGTCTTGCTAGCTGGTCTAACAATCTCAGTTGATCGCCAGTTTCATCATTGGCTAGCCAGTAGATTTGGTAAAAATTTCACCAAACTCGGGTTTGAGCAGATTGGTCCCGGCAGCGACATGATGAAAGAGTTCGAACAACTGAAAATAGACTTTGAGACAGACCACGACGAAGACGTCGACTTTCGAGTACCTTTGGTCATGGCAGATGTTGGCCATTCCGAGTTTTACAAACCACAGCTTAGTCAGGTTGTCTTCCAGAAGTAAGTTTTCCGAGGCGAGATCCGGTGAAAATCAGCTGAATGTGACCATAGGAAAGACATGGAGGCTTTCTTCGCACCTGCAGTCGAGAAAGTGCTTGCCCTTTTGGAGGAACAAATTACTTGTGCGAAGAAAGACTTGAGTACCAGCAGTATCATCGTAAGTAATAGTGTCACTGTTATTTTGACCTCCCTAATATTCGTACAGACTATCGTTCTCTGTGGAGGTTTTGGGGACAGCAGCTATTTGCTCGATAAAATAAAGGATTGGAGCAGAGATAGAGCATACCTCAAAGTTATACGGCCTTTACACCCGTATGTCAACCATAACGTTAATCTGCGCTTTTCCCCCACGTTCCCCCCAGTGACGATACTGACATCCCGCAAAAGGCAAGCTGCTATCGTCCGCGGCGCAGCACTTCGTGGTGTTGGTGACACTAGACCATCACGTAGACGATGTCGGCGCTCCTATGGTTTTGATTGCGGCGAAGAATTTCGTGAAGGCATCGACCCCGAATCAGAGAGCTACATAGACAGATGGAGCAAAGAAAAGTATTGTAACGGACGAATGACCTGGCAGGTCGCAAAAGTATTTTCTTGCTTTCTTCTGATAATTGTACATGCGTCTAATGGTAAATACAGGGCGATTACATCACAGAAGACACTAAGGTGACCGCCGATGTCGAAATGATATGGGAGGGGGACGATGACGATAGAACTTTCACAGTTGACCTCTGGTCTTGTACGACAGATGAACAACCTGAGTACCTGCGTACCAGTGGTAAGACGAGCCTTCGAGACAGTTTTCTGGCCATATCTAATGATTTCACTCTAGGTATCGAGCGAGTTGGAACGATCAAAGTCGATTTCACGGGCCTTCCCAAATACCGCTTCAAGTCTTGCCAGCGACAAAACCAAAAGATCTGGCTAATCGAGTACCAAGTCCAGGTTTTTCTGGCCGCTAAATCTGGTGTCTTGACTTTCCAAGCTGTCATTGGGAACCGTCCGGTTGGCAAGACCGAAATCAAGTATGCGACCAATAAGTAAAAGCCGGATTGCAACAAAACCTCCTGATCCTAGCACGCTACATGAAATAGACGCATTTAGGATCTTCTTGATCAGGGCAAATAGGTTCGGCGAGTTAGATTTTGAAGAGTTGCCATTGGTATTTGATTTTAATTTCAGAACAACTATGGAGGACTTCAGATTTCATTTCGAAAGTACCTACTTCTTTCGAGTTTCTACAACGAAGGAGGACGCTGAACAAAGCCATGGTCCCCTCAATCGCTACCTAGTACTTAAATTATGCTCTCCCTAGATCTTTTACAATCGCCTTACCATGATTCTCTTCATTGGTTTGTGCAACTTCACCTTTTAGTCTCAATTCTTTCTTCGACAGAGTACGAAAATCAAATAATACTAATTAATTATCTAACCAGCAGTGTCGCAGAACAATTTTCAGCTGATAACTCTGCTAAGCATATCACTCCATCAACAACAAGTCAAATATCCTGACTTCGATTTAAGGTATGCCATCAGATTTTTCTTTTCATGCAGTAAAATGAGTTCTCCTTCAAACCTTGCTATTGCATTACTCATCTTCTCGAGGACTTATCACATACAGTTTCCAGCTTTCATGACTGCTCCAGCCTTGAGTAGGAGTCCGCCGGAACATACACCGACATAAACTGATGGAAGTCCAAGCTTGAAGCAGTATCACCACGAGATTTCCGGTCCACTATCCGAGGACTTTCACATGGCGTAAGGATTAATAACACCTACTAAATGCAAAAAAAACATTACCGGGTAGGTATGCCTCTCGACAACGCAACGACTACGGTCACATATATGCGTACCGTTTTCCCTCTTGTATTAAGATGAAAGGAATAAGTTTGAAGAGGACGAAGTCTTCGATCTTCACCTTCTTAGCCTGCGCAAGGAGCATAAATTCCCGTCTACGGGAGAGAGTGAATCTTCATCTTACTCAAAGGCCGCACAGCGTCTCAGATCTTGGTGTGTGTACAAATTATTTTCACAGTGATAAAATGTTCTTGGTACATGAATATCTTTATTCGATTTCAGCTATCTTAAAATAATTTCAGTATGACAAGACTCTGAATTTGCTTGTCCCGCGCTCAAACCCCCGTTTGGGGTTTAGAATGTGCGAATGCAATCGGTAACTGTCAACATCTTCAAGCCTTTCTCCATTGCCCGAAGACTTCTGCGAGTTCAAGTCTTCCTCCGTATATCGTCTTGGCTTCAGTTGCTCCATCAATGGTAAATTCTGACAATCGAGTTCTACCCAGCCTCCGATTATCCTACGCGAGCGCAGCCACCGTTCCGCTTCGAAGACCATTGGTAGCTCTTCTCACCCTTGGTGTCCTTGTACTTGTGATAATCCCCTATCCCTAGGATATCGGATTCGCGGAAACAAGGTCGGATGGCCAGAATTGTGGTCAGCTTGTGCAGCAACGTTCCTTCCTTGCTACTCGAAAGCGGAAGGAGCCATTCTCTTCGGCTACAGCTACCAATTTCGTGGAGCAGAGAACATGCAAATTTTGAGCACACGGCTGCCCATTGCGGTGTGATCGCGTATCCCGATCGATTTTGGCTGCATCGGTGAATGTGGAATAGTGTTGTTCCTGATGAGCTAGCACCATTATTCACCCACATGCTAACAGCCAGACCATGATCGTGGAGAAGATACCAAACAAAACTGGACTCCATGAGTTCCCAAATACTCGCGTGGCGCCGCCGATAACTGGAGTTGTCGAATTAAGCTTCGCAGTACCAGAAAATCTAGCAAATCCAGATACCCGAGTCTGAGCAACCCCTTGGCTGACCTCGCTGTAGGTCATCGTAGACACAGCAGCGACCAGGCCGCCCACAGCAACACCATCTGCGCCAAAACTTACGACCTGACCATGGATGGTTTCTGCTGGCCCGCCTGCAATCATAGTCGCGGATCCAAGTACCATCATCTTTCCGGCCGGTCCGCTCGTCTGACTTGCCGTCATGAGGCGACCAGCCATATTGACCACTGCGCCAGTAATGGGAGGATGAATCGCAGACATGGTCAGCGTCCCGCCGTCCACCATCAATGCTCCTCCAGGGACGACACTGACGACCGCTGCACCGCCTCCAAGTGTGGCAGCAGCTCCTCCTGGCCTCAAGATGCTGGATCCTACGAGTATGTTCATATCACGATCCATGCTTGCAGTGTAAGTCACGCCTCCAGCAGCAAAAGTTGCGCCGTGGACAGCTGGCGTCACTTTGTTCCCCAGTGGTCTTGGAGCGAGCCCGCCCATACCAAGGACCAGATTGGAACCGAAGGGGTCGATACCAGCTGTGAGAATGGAGTCACCAGGTTTCATGGTATGAGCCATAGTGTGAGCGCTATCCAATGGGGACTCAGAGTGTACCATTGCCATTGGTAGCTTCGTGATTGGAGTGATCTCCGGGCCTGGCGGTAGTAGCTCGTTGCCCTCAGCAGCGTGTGGATCTATCCAGTACACCTCAGCAGGTTTGGTCGCGGGCTTTGTGGTGCCCATGGCAGCGGTTGTTGGAGCCATTACACGCGGCGCTTCTGCTTGCGATGCTTCGACGGTGACGGGCACTGCTGCAGCAAGCAACGCGCCTTCCGTTACAACAGCACCATGGTTGACTGGTAATGGAGCGAGACGAGCTTCACTGGCTTTAGGGAGGACAAGAGCCTGAGCCTTGATGTCATCGTTGTTGGTTAACTTTGCCGCCTTGGGGAAAGCCTCGACTTTTGGCAAAATGGGCGTGTATGGGCCTTCACTATGCGAAATGTTTGATGCTTTCGCTGTTCCACAGAGTCAGCACGAGCCCGGTTACAATTAAGTGACACTGCCGAGCTCTTACCTTGAGGAAATGCATAGCCCGCCCTACAATAGCAAAAAGCATATAAGAGAAGTAGATGTATTCGCATTTTGCCGCATGGTAACGATGTTCTTGGAGGAATCGAAAAGAGAGAGCAAAAGTAGAAGTTGGAAATGGCAGGGCCAGCCAGCCAGATGCACAAAACAGCCCAAATTGAACTCAACAAGAGACCACATAGAATAGCGCACGGCGCTGTAGTTCCTTTTAGTCAACCCTAACAGCACAAGAACCGAAAGTGGTTTATGCAAAGGAAGAGAACGTAGGGATGGCCGGCTCTCGAACAGCGATTCTCGATAGTATTGGTAGTCTGTAAGAATTGGCGAATGCAAAGCATCTCGCGTCTCGAGCATAGAGAGAAAGTCCCATTACGATCATGTCCAAAGGCCGGATACGCGACCTCGGCCAGGAAGACGCTGGTACATGAGTTGTAGGAGCTTTGGATTAATTTGATTCCTTGCACGAAGAATTTAGTAAGTCTGGTGTACATATTGAGGATGCGAGGTTCATGTTGTTTCATGCATATTAATATGCGGGGTTTAACACACGTAGTTCGACCGAAACAAAGAGTTCCGATCAACAAGCTAGACTCTTTCCTGCTGAAAGTATCCCATGTTGAGCTAGTAGCTATTCGCTCAGGATGGAGTTGTTCGAAGAAATGATTGCTGTGTTTTAAGTATCGCTTGCGTTAGAAAGCCTAGAAGGCGATCGCACCACATCTGGGCAATCCATGGGACCATCAACGAATCTGTGACGCAGCACTCCTGTTTGCTGTGGCAACTTCTTGTAAATGTAGATAAATCTTCGTGCCCTAGGGTATGAAAAGGCCGACAACAATCACCAAGTGTTGTGGGCTCTCAACGAGGCATGCCCTTCCACAATGTCGGGCGACCCTAAAATTGTTCCTGGTAATTGAGCACAATTATGCCTGGTATTCGGAATGATCAATCCCGTATTAAAAGAAGGCGGCATGTCCATGAGGTATTAAAATTTGGCGCCCTTAGCTCATTTGAGCGAGACTGCAAATAAAAGAACAAAAACGCAACTAGAACGAATTTCTTGAAAATCCACAAAAGAGTTGAATATCCTGGGAATATGGCACTAAATTGTCAAGTCCAACTCTCCGCCGCATGCTACCTCATTGGTAGACTCTTCGGCTCGCTAGGCTCAGGACTGGCCTCGGGTGTCGGCCATGGAAGCGCTTCCTGTTGCTTCCGCTTCTCTTTTTGCTTCAGATATTCCGCATCTGGACTATCCCAAGCATAATCTACCCACTCGCCAAGACAATCTTGGACACCTTCAGCAAGAAGCTGGACCGCTTTTCTGCGATTGATACTCCACTCATGAGCCTTCTTCCACCGTCCAGCCTGCGAAGCTATCTTTTGACCGTTCTCCATGCCATCCAATATACTCCGCCATACCATTAATGTTTTTTGTAGTTCTGATGCCTTGCTAACACCCATGACACTGACACCGAGTCTCTTTCCACCAACCTGGATATTCGATTCACGCTCCCATGGTATGCCTGATGCTGGATCTCCATGGGATCCCACGACTTCCCCTATCGATATCCACTCTTCTAGTGCGTATCGAATCGCGATGACTTCCAGAGGTTCACCATGACTTTCTGTGAAGCTAGCTGCAGAAGCAACGGCAGCTCGAAGAGCTTTCGGAGCTGGATGCCAATCGCCAGCACTCCCTTCAGGAACACCGTCCGCACGCAAAAGACCCATCCCCAGGGGTGAAGCATTTGGCACAACGTCGACGCCGGCGGCTTGAAGGCGCGCAATCCCTTGAGTTGCCAGTGTGGTATTCTGTAGCGTGAAGTTGGCATATGACATGACAATGTCCAATGGTGCGCCCGTCGCGTCGCGGATTTGCTCAGCCAGACTGCACAGCACTTCAAGCGGATAGCCAGAGATGCCAATGTACTTGATTGTCTTGTCTTCATCCCGTATCCGCCTCAACTCTTTTATAGCTGTAAGGACTTCTCCGGGCGAAACAAACTCAACATCATGGCAGTAGACAACATCGAGATAGTCTGTCTTCAGCCGCTTCAAAGAACGCGCCACGCTTTTCCTAACCCATTCCGCGCTATAGTCGAAATTGTTCGAGCTTAGCCTGCCGACTTTGGTTAGGATAAAGTACTGTTCCCTCGGGAAGTGCTTGCGCACAAAGGATTTGGATAGCGCGGTGCCTAGCAGTTCTTCTGCTGGACCGTAATAGGGGGAAGTGTCGAAGGCACGAACGCCGTGGGAGAGAGCCTGTTCAACAAGGCCGTTGGTATCGAGAGCATATGGATCTTTGTTGTACTGATTATTAAAAGTTGCTGTGCCAAATATCAGTGGTGGGAGCACTCTCGACAAAGCATCTCGCGGTTGCTCCATGCTAGCGTCTGTATATTGTTGACCAAGCGTAGTGCAAGAAATCTGTGCGCGTAAGACAAGGCGAAGAGTAAAGTAGTCAACGAGATCGTGCTTGATGCTTGACAGAGTGATTTCCTTTGGAGGTCAACGAAAGGTGCGGAATATGAATATAGACTAAAGATCCCCGCCTAAAAACGGCGCGAACGGATCGAGGACATGCATGACGCGATCCAAACTTCTTAGATTAGCATAATTGAGTCACGTTTCTACATTTCCTGTTCTTTGATTAGTTCGTTCTCGTCCGCGAATCTGATAGCCTCGTGGTGGAAAGACAGTAAAGCAGGGCAAATCTGCCGTTTTCGGGTACTACCGGTCTTCACGACCGAAAATCGGTTGTGGTTTCCTGGAATGCCAAGTGAGAAGAATTCGAGGCTATAACTATATTTCTAGGATAAAATTTCGACAAATAAGGACGGGAAATGGAGAGTGGCACCTTGACGAGGTGTCAAAAGGAAAGCAAAAATGACGGGGTGGTTCATGTGATTTGGGCGCTAGCATCAGTACTCCACCTCAGCTCCTTCCAGCGCAACTGAGACACCATTGCTCTCTTGTTCTTATCAATTTGAAGTCGAAATGCTCGACCTGCGCGAGGCACAAAAAGGATCAGAGTCGAAAGGCAAGTCCCCCAAAGAATGGCGTCAACGACTCTCGCGTAGTCTTTCTCGGCGTTCATCTTCGAAACAGCAACCAGGCTGCCCCTCTGGGAGTTGCAAGCACATCAAGTCCACTGGTGAATTGATCGAATTGTCAAATTCTCCATTGTTGAATCTTCCAGGGGAAGTACGCAACTTGATATACAGCTATGCATTTCAGCGCTACACAGAAGAGATATTGCAATTCTTACAGTTTGGTCCTCCTACGAATGATGCTTCTGGATTACTTCTTACATGTCGGCAAACACGAATGGAGTGTCAGCAGCTGGCCCACGATGCAGCTGTTACTGTTTTCCCAGCATCAGTAACAAGAGATCAATCTGGATTTTCTCATTCTGTGCTTCCCAGACCGTGGAGGCAGACTTGGAAGAATGCCCCGGAGTGTCGTCTGGACAAAACTGCTGTCAAGAGTCTCGCCCTACAGACAACTCTGTTCCGACACCCAAATTCCCTCGAAGACTTACTACACGGTTGCCCATTGACGGGAACTACATACACCCCTGAAGTATTCTTCCTACAAGTGTGCCTCTGCAATGCAATTCACTGGCTACACGACCATCCCGACTTCGTAATGCCATTCTGCATCGCCATTGAACGTCTTGCAATGGCTCACCGTACGCTAAAGCGAATCGTCATCTACTACTGCGGTAAAGAGTGGCCATCTTGGGTTCACAAGAGCGGCGAGATTGATTTTCCGAATATCGTGTACGGAAGACACCTCATCCGGGGTTATTCAGGTGCGAATTGGAATTTACGAGCCATAGACAAACCATTGGAGGGCAATTGTAGGAAAAGATGCGAACTCTCCTGGAATTATTTCCAAGCTCATCCGGGTGAATCGGCCGATCCGAATCCAGTCCTTCATCACGATATCACTATCGATTATTATGATAGCTTTTCTGTGTCTGGTGTGGGTTGTGTAGGTGTGAGGCCAGCCGCAGCTGATGCAAAAGGTGAGTCAATGTGTAGAGATGTCGTCAAAAGGTATTAATATGTCTAATAGATGTGGTCAATCTCCCCATGGCAACAAAAGGGGCAAAATCTCGCCGGGCGTCACGGCTGAGCAGCCTGTTCAAGGGATTGTATATTCATGGCGATGGACGCGTTGTGAGTGAAGACACTGATAAACGTACACCAAATGAAAGGCATGGCAACACAGATGGTGCGAGTGGTTATGGGTGGTAACGACTTCCACAAGAACATAATTATGGCCTCGCTCTCCAACTATTGGAATTGACCAATGCAAAAATATGGATTTCAATCCGTTATCATTGATTATGTTCGGTAATTCATGAACACTTCATGACTTGTGATATACATATCATCGAAGCAATATTTGCTCCATTTTGTACAGTTTGTACATTGCCCGCAACAGTAGAGAATCACAGCATCACTTCTCTGTCTTGTTTGCCTTCTCCTCTGCCGCCTTTTGTAGTACATGCTCGGGATTGCTTGGCAATTTCTCCAATGTCTCCTTGTTATTAACGCCCTTCTTCACACCTTGTTCGCCTGGGTTTCCCGGAGCATCTTGTTGTTGAGCACCAGTCTGCTTCTCTGGCTCAGGGGATTGACGGCCTTCGTTCATGGTGAATTGAGGGTGACTTTGATTGTTGAAGTTAGTTGCAATTCGGATTGATACGAGATAGTGGGGTGAGGCCGCCTACTGTTTGTGATTATGTGGTGATTCCTTGAGCGGGTTTGTCTTATTCAACGGCCTTGATAAGGTATTAGCCTTTTGTGAACCCTTATGGACTGTGGGGGGGGGAACTGTATCTTACTGAGATTTGATGTTGAGTTGAAATCCTGTTACACTCTTCAGGATAAGTTTCAGCGTATATAGAGCCTCACAGTCCAGACTAATGCTCAATCAGCGGCATGAGCGAGTTGGTGAGGCGTCATCGTGACATCACATCACATGTATTATCAGATGGTATCGACACCTGAGGCTGCATTTGATGAGGCTGAGCTAGTCGGGATCGGCCACCTTTGCACATCGAGGCTCAAGAAATAGGGGAGAGGAGGAAGAAACATCAACAGCTACACGAACTTGCTTTACCCTCCTTCACAAACTTCTCTTCTCACACTCCTTCAAATCAATTCACCTATATCAAAATGGCCAAAGAGAAATATTCAATCCTTCTCCCAACATACAATGAGCGCAGGAATCTCCCAATTATAACGTGGCTTATAGCCAAAACTTTCGCGGAGCAGTATGTCGCAAATTATTCATCCGGGTTTCTATTTACCATACGCTAACACAAGAAACCACAGCAATCTAGACTGGGAACTCATCATCGTCGACGACGGATCCCCAGATGGCACCCAAGAAGTAGCCAAACAACTCCAAAGCGTCTACTCCCCCAAACGCGTCCTCCTCAAAGCCCGCGCCGGCAAACTAGGCCTAGGAACCGCCTACGTCCACGGCCTGCAATTCGCAACAGGAACCTACGTAATAATCATGGACGCCGATTTCTCGCACCACCCCAAATTCATATGGGAGATGATCCAACTGCAAAAGACCAAAGATTACGACATCGTGACTGGGACACGCTACGCCGGTAACGGAGGCGTGTACGGATGGGATCTGAAGAGGAAGTTTGTTAGTAGAGGGGCGAATCTCTTCGCTGATACGTTACTCAGACCTGGTGTCAGTGATTTGACGGGGAGTTTTCGGTTGTATAAGAGGCAGGTTTTGGAGAAGGTTATTAAGAGTACGGAGAGTAAAGGGTATACTTTTCAGATGGAGATGATGGTCCGGGCGAAGGCGATGGGGTTCACGGTTGCGGAGGTGCCGATTAGTTTTGTGGATAGGGTGTATGGGGAGAGTAAGTTGGGTGGGGATGAGATTGTGGAGTATGCCAAGGGGGTGCTTAGTTTGTGGATGAAGGTTTGAGGAGGGGTATGGGTTATTGCGGAGGGCATAGATGGCGTTCATATCAATTCTGTCCATGGGTTTGGGGTGGGATGGAGAATATTTCTGCAATAGTATAATGGTAGTAGCTTGATCATACTCATTGGGAGCAGTTGATCTCGTATTACGGCAGGCTCGGCCCTATTCAACGACTTCCACCAAGAAACGCTGTCGTCAATTTCAGAAGCAATAGTAAACATATCTAATTTTGATTTGATTTGATTTGATTTTGTACTCCTGCAAGCGTATTCTTGATACCGGCCGTGTAATCGGTTATCCAACAAGCTTGCAGAAGTTGAAACTCGAGGCATTTAACTCAACAGCTAACAAAGTCGACTAGGAGCTCTGAACATACCACTCTCACTTCCAAGTCTTCGACGACATACTAGACTCCCTTTTTCTCTGGAGAGGGATTTGGATCGACCTTGTAGTCTGGGGAGTCAACCATGAGGAGTGGAAGTGTGCCTGTTGGAGAGAAGGGATTGACATTTTCCCGCTGCAGTGATGTACCAAGGATAAGGACATCGTTGGAGCGTGTCCAATGACATCTCGTCTGGTCTCAATCGTAATAGCGTAAATAATTACAATGAATGACTCGTATCGTTTCGGAGTCGCGTCACAGGGCCAACAATCAGTCCGCCATCTCATCTTCCTCATCCATCACTAGCTCCAGTAATTTTGGATCTTTCGCCCAATTCACACCACTTCCGGTAACAATACTACCAGCTAAACTCTTCAGCACTCTCCACTCCCTTCTATTCTTTCTAACCTCTTCATCAAGCTTCTCCAACTGCGCCCTCAATTTCGCATCCTTGACCTCTTCCACCTTCTCACTCTTCAACCCTTTAGCAAGCCTCACCATCTTTCCAGCGAGTGATTTATTCTCAGCAATCGCATTCTTATTCTCCCGTTCCAAAGACGCTAAGCGATTTCTTTGATCATGGAGTTGGGTGCAAAGAGTGTTGTGCACCATGGCTAGGACATCTCTCTCGTTGATAAGTGGAAGGAGTCGCGTTTCTAGCTCTGTGGCTGTTGAGCCTGGGTGGACGGCTTGGAGGATGGGGTCGGCTATTAGGACGTTTGTTATTATTCTGTTGCGCAAGATGTAGGATGTTCGTGCTTCGAGGAGGGCGCGCTCTGCTGCTGTGATGTGGTCTTGGAGTTCTGAGGGCGAGAGGCGTGACAGGTCTTCTGTTGGTGGTGCTTATAACTGTTAGCTTTGAGAATGCGTGTCTTCACCCCGCAAGATCATTGCAATCAGATATGGCAATACAGAGGATTGAAAAGCATCACAAGAACGTACAAGATTTCTGAGCTTCGAGAAGATGTATTTCCAACCGTACTTCCTCTTCCTGGTCCCACAATTTCAATATACTTTGTTCCTCTTTTGTTAGGCCCAAGGCATCGTTTGCCGGTGTTTGCAGTAAATCGCTAAAATCAGGAATATTCGTCCCATGCTCTTGTCTTGTAAAATCCATCATGTTGGCCGCGCTCTAAGACAGTATTCACTCAGGCGGACACTGTTGACTGGTGACGGGCTTTGTCTTGCAGCCTGGGAGAGGCGTGACTAGCCGATCATGCGCTAAAGACATACGTCAAGACTCTTGATTCATCTACGAGCTTGACATTTGCAGACACGAACGACAACAATTATTCTGTTTCTACAATATTGTACCATACTCTGTAGTCGAATTGTACTCGTCGCGTGCGGGTCGGGCATAACTCTTAGTGCGAACTTGGACCCTGTCGTTGACCGGGGTTGGAATGCGGAAGAGGACCGATACAAACGAACTCAAACTCTCGACTGCTATCATGCTCTCTATTTCGTAAAAATTCACGGACCCTTTCTTTCAAAATCTGGACTTGGAAACACAACCAGCCAGACATAGTTTGCGGAGGAAAAAGGGGATGTCACTTCGCATATTCATAATACCATCGGGAGAGAGCATCGAGAGCACCGCTCCGCCGCCTACCTCTCTCGATGGCCTACGGCAGTGGGTGGCTAAAGCTACTTCTATTGCACAACAGAACCAGATCCTGTTGACGAACAAGGGCAAGCATGTCAAACTGCAGACTCTGCTTACTGAGGTATGTTCATACTACAAAGAAATTCCTATATAAGAGCTCTTGGAACTAAACCCCCATCTAAACAGACGGAGCTCTACTTGTACGATCGCGAGTTCTTTACTCCTGCGAGCGCAAAGGACCAGGCGCCTCACTCACCCATTCCTGATACTTGGACACCGTCCGAGTTTCCAACAGAACTGCAAAATTCGAACAGTTTAAAATCATGGCAGCGTTTATTCATCGAACGTCGAGATTGGGCCAACGACATCTTAAACAAGTGCAAGTCCTTGTGCAGGACCGCCGAGGAATACATACAAAGGAGGGCGACCATCGAGAAGGGCTTGCGTGTGGCTAGCGCGACACACGAGCAGCATTTCAAGAACTTGGAGGCTAAGCATTCAGAGGCGAAGAACTGGCTGGATGATATTTCAACGGAAATTGCCCAGCCATGGGAGGTTGAGCTGAATAAACTGACCGCTATTCCTGCACACCCTGGGTTTAGCAAGTTCTTCGGCGTGTCTGATACCGGGAAGCGGAAAGCATCTGTGGGTAGTGCCGGGGGTGGCACAACTTTGGCGTCTTTTATTGATCGTCAAGGCACCGAGAAGGCTGCAGCAGATAGTAAAGCTGAGCTGAAGAAGTTTTCCACGGCTCTGGAGGGATGTTACAAATCTTTTCAGGACAGCACTTTAGAATACGAGGAGCTGATGAAGGACCTCTCCACGAGTCAGACCCGGTCCATTCGAGATGACCCTGAAGAACCAAGCAAGCAGTTGCAGGAAGTCCAAGCCATTGCTAATAAAGTCGCCTCTGATTGTGAGCATGTTCTCGGGCTGAAGAATGACCCCAAGTCTTTGGCACAAAGCTCCAAGATTGCCCTTCTAAACACCCGCAACTTTCTTCCCACGTTGCGCGATATCGCCAAAGAAATGGACGACCTAGTTCGGCATTCGATTGAAGAGAAGAATGCTCTTGTCGATCGAGCATACAAGAACCTGTTGTCCATCTCAAATATTGAAGGTACCGTCTCAACCATTGGCCGAACCATTGCCGATTTGCAAATCTCAGAAGAGGGAGCAAATGCTATCGCCCGAGTTGGGGTATCTTCCAGGCTACCACTCGTATATGGTACGCTCTTACTCGAAGCGATTAGACGAAAGGAGTGGATTGAAAAAATGAAGCAAGACTCGGCGACTCTTGCTGAAGAGCTAGCGGGCTATCAAGATGAAGAACAGAAGAGACGGAAGAGGTGGCTTAAGAGCAACAATGATGTTCTGACCGATGTTGCGGACGGGAAAGTTTTGGGAGTAGAGATCAACCTTTCACGAGAAGACTATACTTGGCCTGATGTGACACGTGAAGATTTGGAGAAATATATCAAGGCATTGCAGGGTATCTCAGGCATGGACGCAACACTGGACACACTCTCGCAAATGATACGTGATGCTGATCGACCTACCAAGCAGCAGGTGAAGCGCGCAAAGGCGTTCAAAATGGGTAGCATACACGAGGCTGGTCTTGGAAAAGGTTCATTACTGCTTCGAGGAGAAGACGAGATGCGAGTGCTCAGAGAGGTGAACATGAAGTTGGAAGACGAAACCAAAGGATATAAAAGCAGGATACGGAAGCTAGAAGATGTCTTGCATCGACAAAGTCAGATGAAGAGTCTATCTATGGCCAATGGATCTCAAGCAAATCCCTTTGAGCCAAGCACTCCGACTGAAGCCGATCGTGGCCACCCACTGCCCTCACCCAGGAATGCGCAAGCAGAGTTTTCCCGACCTTCATCTGTTGCATCAAGGCGCTTCTCGTCGAATTTGCCGCAAGAAGATAAGGGTCTTGCCCGTAAAGTGCTCCAGCTCGAAGCCGAGCTTACTGCTGAGAAAGATGCTCGAGCTGCGTTGGTCAAGGACATACTCGCTCGGCAGGAGTCTGACCAAAATGTTCAAGATCAAATAGAGGAGGCCAATTCCACCAAGAAAGACCTGATGGAGAACATGGAAGCTCAACAGAGAGAATTCGGGGAAGAGCGCCGATCACTCGAGGATGAAATCAGCAAATACAAGCTCAAGTTTGAGGAGATGGAAGACGAGCTTGAAAACCTCGTTGGTAGTCGCGAGAATGAGCGGACTGGTACGGATGCTAGGCTGCAGTCACTTGTGAATGAGTTGGAGAAAGCACGCGCAGAGGCCGCAGAGGATGTCCAACAGGCGGAAGAACGAGTCGCTAATGTTGAAGATGATCTTCGTCGACGCGATGAGATTGACGCTGAACGGCAGCTTTCTCTTAAGGGTCTATACCAAATCCTTTCCCCCGATCAGGCTGTTCCGAATGATTTTAACGAACTCCTAGTGGAACTGGAAGGTATCGCCCAACGTTCGACCGACCATACCCGTGATATTGCACAAGCTGTTGCACTCGCCAAGTCGGAGAACGACAATCTGCAGTCCTTGATTGATGGTCATAAAGGTGTGGCTGAAGCTCTCCAAGCAAAGTCCGAGGCGCAAGAAGCGGATGTTCGAAATGCGCAGGAGGAACTCGAAACGGAGAAAGCAAAAGCGTCCTCCCTCACTGCGGAGCTCGAAAATGAACGAAATCACCTCAAAAATTTGCGAGCTAAATTTGCACAGGGCGAGACTGGCTCCGGGGAGCTCAAGACTCGTCTCGACGAGGAAGAAGCCAAGGTTCTCTCCATAGCCTCGAAACTGGCCGAATCCCAATCACACGTCAACATCTTGGATGTTGAGCTTTCCTCCTTGCAAGAAAAGTATCGGCGATTGCAAAATCTGCACGAAGCGAATAGTTCGCGACTGCAACAACGATCTGAGCGTGCAAAGAGCGTCACTCAACGGCTTTATGCACAAAACGACCGTATCAACCGCCTGCTTGAGAGCCTGGGCTTTTTCGTCACATACGAGGAGGACGCCATGGTTGTGCAACGAAAACCATCCAGGTCGGGCGCTAGTACACTACTTATGGATGCCTCGCGAATATCCACTCCGCCTCCCACAAAGAGACTCCTGGATGATCTATCTGATCTCAGCCCTCTACTCTGGATGGAGAAGGACTCACCCGATGACGAAGCCGCTAAGTTCCAAGAATTCGTTGACAAGATCGACAAGTTCAACCTCGATATCTTTAGCGAAACCGTCACGAAACGTATGAAAGATATTGAACACACTGCGCGCAAATGGCAGAAGGAAGCCAAAGGCTACCGGGACAGAGCTCATCGCGCTCAAAGTGACGCACATGAGAAGATCGCATTCCGCTCTTTCAAGGAAGGCGACTTGGCGTTATTCTTACCAACGCGAAACCAAGCTACAAGACCTTGGGCTGCTTTCAATATAGGCGCGCCACACTACTTCCTCCGTGAACAAGATACGCATCGTCTCCATGGTAGGGATTGGCTTGTCGCGCGTATCACCAAAATCACAGAACGCGTCGTAGACCTCTCCAAAACCTTCGCTACGGCCCGCGGAAATATGGAAGACAGCGAGAGTGGTATCTCCTTTGACGATGACAATCCATTTGACCTTAGCGACGGATTACGATGGTTCTTAATGGAAGCGCAAGAAGAAAAGATAGGCGCGCCATCTACACCCGGTCTAGGCAAAGCAACCGTATCCGCTGCAAACGTCGACGCAAAGGGTAGTATCCGTGTGTCGTCCTCGAAAAAGAAACCCTCCGATGCTGTGGATGAAGCTTCCAAAGCTCTGTCACGCAGTCTAGACAGTAGACGCAGTAGCACTGGTAGTAAGAAGAGTGCTCAACAAGTACCCGTGGGGCTCGGTGTGAGTAAAGTCACCTCGACAGAAGCTTTACGCTCATCTGAATCTCCCGATCGGACGGGGAGGAGTCCTGGTGGTCATGGACCGAGTCACCTAAGGACGACGAGCGATGCGAGTAGTATGTTTCAGCAGCAGCAACAACAGCAAGTGGGATTGACAGATTCGGGGGAACCTGCCAAGACGAACGCGCAGGTTCAGGAAGAGGTGCGGAAAGATTTACTTTTTGGTCCTTGAGAGCTCTTTTCCAATTGTCTTCCTCAATTTCTTCTTATACGCCAGAAACTTCATTTCGGTATTCATACCAACTATGTCATGTATATACACCCATTCCCAGCATCCCCACGCTGACTTTTATCGTCTTCCTTCAGCCCAATGCTGCAATCATTGGCTCTCCTCCCCCACCTACAGGGACCATGTCCCCTTTCGCGGCTTTACGACGGAATCCATCGAGTCAATCTGCGATTAGCACTGGAAGTCCTACCAAGGTGGTGAGACCTAGCCCAGTTAAAGCACGGAGTACGGGGATTTGGGATTCGCTTTTTCAGTTGGATATTTCGCTTGAAGGGGGAAAGAAGAAGAAGAAGTAGAAGTAGATCACTGATAGACATTATTGAGTGATCGAAGAGGGAGGTTTATATTGTAGATTTGTAGGGCTGAATAGTAGGAAGGGATATAGACCGCTTATTTTTCGTGTATTTATTCGTCTTTTTATTGATTCTTGTAAGGTATTTTGGTTGATGTCTGCTTGGTTTTGGAAATACCCTGTAGTACGGAAGTTAGACCATCATTCCAGGTTATCGAGACATACCTTCTACTGGCATAGTCACGTGTGGCCTCTCTGTCTCATATTCTTTATAGTCAGATGCCAGTCGCACTTGATTTCGAACGCATGGGTATTTGCTAGTTCAAACAATGGCCACTATGAGCACTGTCGTTGACCGTGCCGTTTGATCTCATTCCATTGTAATCTTGACATTTCTACAGCTTACCTTCATTGCAGTGGAATTTGTTGCGTATGGAAACAAGAAACAAGTTAAAGGTATTTTCTACTCTGCACTGGAGTGTGGTGATGATGATTGATATTCATTGCTATTCGATGATGATTGACGGGTCTTTTGAGGATGGATACATGTAGGTATTTCATCAACACGCGGTGATAGTGATGAATGAAAACATTTTCTTCATCGAAAGTCGTCTCAGTACCTAAAATTGTACAGATTTCTAGAAACGGACACTAACTGAGCTCTCGGTGTTATCAGATTTCCACCACTCTTGCTATATCAAGGAAATCCGCTCCTCATAATCAACTCAAAGTCCTCCATTCCTTCGACCCGGCATAAGTTGCCCAAACTCTTCCATTTATGTAAACTACAAATTTAATACGTGCCAAGAGTCAAGACATTGAATTTCTGCCCTAGAAATGATACAGTACTCGTCATTTTGATGACATCTTATCAAAAGTGGACTGCGATGACCACAAAGATCAGCTTTGCCTATAATAGACGTGTGAAGAAATTTAAAACTGCAATAAGATCGCATATAGACCATTGGAATTACATGGTACACGTAATGCCTGCGTGCGTCCACGATTTAGAGCTCGTTGCTTGTCGATTAATCCACAGACCACTTGGATGCGAAGGGTTGTCACATCTACTTTACCAACATGAGTACGAAGTTGAAACCATGATGAGAAGTGTGAGTGAGGGCAATGATAGTGGAAAACTTCTGCAGTGATGATTAGCATGGAATCAAGGTGATGCTGGTCATTAGCATCGATTTGTGGTGAAGACGAATATATTCGTGTTCTGGGTGAATTCGCAAGATGTGGAATTTTGTCAGTGGTGCTTGCCTGATAAGCTTTCAAAGAACTGCTCAAAACAGAATGAGACATATATAAAATACTCATCATTTCACGAGTGCGCGATGTTTGTAGCTTGTTGATGTTAGTATTATGCTTCAGCAAATGCCTTTTATCATATTCAGCATACACAAAGAATCACGGGTCACAAAACAGACACAGAAAACCAGTAGCAATCGACTGTTGATTCTCTCTCTAAAGTTTACATGGTGGATATAACATTACAAGGTTCAGATCCAAATCCGCGCAGGGAAAAGTTATAAAAGCTACACGGAATCCAGTGATCTCTTTCAATTCCAAGAGTCGTGACTTCGTCCCAAAATACACATCCAAATACCGAAATCGTGCTCACTCATATGACTAGATCAATTGGCCTCCTGCATAGGTGGATATCTCTTCCTGGATTGAGTCCGTCGCAGTCTGGCCTTGCTGGCTACTCTTTTTAACCCCGTACCGCGAGATTCAGACTTATTAACCACGGCGAGATCATCGGTGAGAGTTGGATTCAATTGCCCATTCTTCCTATCCCTATCCTGTTGCAAGGCAGCTCGTCGTTCTTTCCTCCTATCGTCAATAGTTTCCTGACTCAAATGACCAAACCCATTTCTCCTCTTGAAACAACTCTCCATCAGCACACTCGCATCAATCAGCCTCCGTGGTATTAGCTGCACCACCTGGAACACTTCCATGTGCTCGTTGACGTTGCGGATTTCCCACTCCCCAACCTTGAAGATGGCGAGGGCGACGCGGAAAAGTGTCTTGGAGCCTTCGTAGAAGAATGAGTCCCACACGCGAAGGACACTTTCATAGGGTAAATTGCCGATAAAGCAGGACATGAACCACGCAGTCGTAGCGAGGGAAACAGTTGGAAGGCGGTTCGTACTGATTTGCCCGCGCCCTTCATCAATGTCATCAATCTTGGCCCAAACAGCTGGCATCGCATCCTGGATACACGACATCAATACACCAACGTCGACATTGGTCTCGAGGACTTTGGCGTGAGTTCCGGGCAGGTGAACACTAGTGATGATATTGAGAAGGTGGAAGGCCTTTTCTTCGTCATCGAGAAAGATGAGCAGCATACCAGCTAGGAAATTGAGAGATTGGCAGTAGCCAATGTTGGGATTGTGGATGGAGAACGCTTGTAAAACACGACGCAAGGACTTGACGATTGGCGTTTCTATGCCTGCCGATGAGGTAGACCGACTACCACCAGGGCGCACATTACGACCAGGAAAGTTCTGGTCCGATGGCACCTCGGGTACGGGATCTGGCTTGAATTTGATGTGATCGGGAAATGTGCGGTTAAGATCCCGCTCGATAATTTCGCGGTCCGTATCGCTCATGAAGCCAATTGCAGCCTGGTCGCATAGGCGTCGGTATTGACCAGGATTTTGGGCAATCCTACTTGGTCCTCCAGCATACCAAAACCATGCTGCGCCGCGCCAATCTGGAGGAATTCCTTTACGAATGTAGCGCTTGACCTTGTCTGACTTTGGCGGAAATCTGATTGGATTCTCTTTAGCAAGACCCCACTGCGTCATTAGGGCGATCCACTTTTTGCGTCTACGATCAAGAGATTCGGTGTACTGGACATTCCACTCGTCGTACTCTGATACTGAAACCCATTGTGATTCTTTCTTGAAACCATATCTGTCACGTGGTACAGGTTCAAATGTCTCCATCTTGGGGCGTGGCGGTCTATCTGGTCTGGGTGGTTTGGTCCTCTCAGGAGTGGTGCTGATGGAGGGTGGCTCGGAGTGATCCGTTGTCACAGGTGTAGCTGGCAACAATGTATCCACTGGATTTAACTGAAGGGGCGAGTGAGGTAGTTGAGCCTGCGACGGCGAGTGAGGTAGGGGAATATCATCACTGAAATTGCGCACGTCTTTGGGTGGTGGAAGATCATCACGGAGCTTGTGCTTAGGCTGCGTGGCTGGTATGATGGGTGATCCCACTGGAGCGAGGTCTTCTCTAGGTAATGGAGGTTGCGGTTTGTCCAGTTGGCTATCCAGTGGTGCAGGCATGAACGATCTAATGTCCTCAATTCCCTGATCAAGCTGCCGCTCGAGTTCGTCATCCGTAAAACCATTTGCATACAACGAAATGGTGTCTTCAACAGTCAGTCCTTCATCATCCATGCCTTGCATCTTGGATTTGTAGAACATGTCGCTCAATGAGCTAGCTCTAGTCATAACACTGCTTCGTTCCGTCTCACTGGCATCCATGAAGTTCGATGACGCATAAGTCACGTTCGAGGCATTTGTAAAACCAGAACGAAAGCTGGATCGCACTTCTCCAGCATTAGTTAATGCGGAACGAAAGGATGCGCGGACTTCTTCGGATTCCTTCCAGGGAATTGATGGCGGGCTGCGAAAAGATGCACCAGTATCACGATTGCTTGGGCCGCGTTCTGGACGATAAGTGGAAGTAGTCGCCATGGTTCGTTGATTGGCTCGGTATGCAGTCAAGTCTGGTATGGAAGATGTCTGCTTCAATTCTCTGGAGACACTCGTTGGCGTGGTTTGCGAGGTAGTAGTCAAACCTCTCGCTCTGGTCATTATCAGAGAAGGTGAGACAATTGCTTCACCAACATCCGGCCAAGGCTCATATTCTCTGGGAGTGGTGGCTCCAGACCGCTGGCTTTGCTGGTGTTCGGATTGATGGAGGCTTTGATGGCGTACAGGGTACTGAAGGCTCTGCTGTCTCTCAGGGTAAAGGCGTGGAGATGCACTGTGAGCAAGTGCCCTATCAGACGATCGAGGTGGAGATGGTTCAGCACCATCGTCCCTGTTTTTAGGCATGAGATTCAGGCGCAGATGACTGGCAGATTTCTTTTTCAGCGGCAAGTGTGGTTGAGGGAGAGATGTGGGCGACGAAATGACAGCATGGGCCATTCGAGGAGAGCCATTCATGCTATCTCTATCAGGGAATGCCGAATTCGAGGGGGCCAACTTCAGTATCGGAGATGAGTTGGATGATGTGAGAGATTTTGGAGAGTCTCCTAAAGTAGGAGAATCGAGGTCGTGAGCTGATGACGGAGGTGTTGGGGATCCCGGTACTGGATTGCTGGTGTTGTTGGCTGCTCTTGCCTCGTAGAGTTGTCCCTTCCTAATCGATGTCAAATTCCCAGTAGCTCTTTCCATTTCTTGCAAAACATCTCTTTCTTCCCCAGCTCCGTTACTGTAGCCTCCTCCTGGCTGGTCGGCCGAAGCGGCCATCTTTCAAAGTGGTACAGTCGGTATCGAGGCTGTCATGGACGGGAATGGCTGTTAAACGCAGTCTCCTGCTGTGTAGCTGCTGCCACCCGTCGGCATACCCAACAGACAAGCTTCTCGCGGGTAATAGTGTCAAACGCGTGCAAACGGATGTGGCTGCTGTGCGCGTCAATAGCTCCTCAGGATGGCTTCGATATGTTACCGCAATGTCGAGCGTTGTGTTTTGGCGAAGAGAATGTAAAGGTTTGCGAAAAGGCCAAACAGGAGATGAATGAATGGACTAATTTGTCCATGCGTTATTAGACATCAGTTGAACCATTATTATGCTTTGACTTCCTTCAAACTCCTATGGTTTCTTCTTCATCTTGACGACTGTCCGTGCGTGAAGAAACCAAGCCACTTGCGAGCTCCTTGAAGAACCCTGCAGAAAATTGAAATGTCACGGGAAATTTGTATATCGAAGACCGGGATCAAGTGGTCCCGCAGCTATACAATTTACATTTGAAATGCTTCAATCTCACCTGGTTGGATTTATGGTTTGAAATCGTTCCTAGATATCTCAGTTACCCTAGGGAGGGACCATCGTTGAAACCTTCAGCATTGACTTATTAAAGCCGGCAAACAAACTTGACAAACACCACAGACTCCACCTCTACAAGCTGCGGCGCCATTGTAATTTCCCGCGGAAGCCTTTCCGACAATACTGTTGACATCGCACGCGAGAATTCTTTCCCTTGACGCGTCTTCTGGAAAAAAACTAACGATTCAACCACCACCAATTTCAAAATGCACGAGATGATGTAATATTACGAAATCTCAGGAGCAAAGTCGACAAGCGCACGATTGGAAGCTGACGCCGGTTTTTGGAGTGGTAGTAATCTTACCAAACACGACCTTTGCTACTCAGCATGTCCATATGAGCAAGATTTCATTATTGTGCTCCAATCGAAGCTACCCAAGGCGGGCGACATTGTCGTAGGAGTCCAAAATCGTCGAAAATACAGTATCGAAATTTGTTTCTGTAGGTGCTTCGTCATGGGAATTCCTCATCTTATTCACAGCCTTTCGCCCTACGCCAAACGCCACAGCCTTCCGCAGCGGATTGATGCAAATGAGCATGATAACGAATCGACCCGGCATCTTGACCAGCGCGTGGGAAGCACGAGAGAGCACCACCAAGATCCACGCATGAACATGGAACCCAGAGAAAACGCTATTATAGACGGGCCAGCCTTGGCATATCATGCATATTATCGAGCTCTCAAACTGAGAAAAAGGGCTCGAAATGCGCTGGAGGCTATACCAGAGTATTCGAAAATCAATTCTATCGCTCTAGATTGCTTAGAAACCTTGGAAAGACATGGATTCCATGTTGCGGCAATTTTCTTCGATGGATTTCTCCCTTCCAGTAAAAGAGACACGCGATTTGAACGTCAGACTAAATCATTTAGACAGATGGAAAATTTCAGGTCTTCACATCCTTCAGGTGTCGACATAAGCTCTGTGCGAGCAGAAACGACATCGTTGGATCCTTTCTCAGGCGTCCCTGTTCTTACCAAATTGATGGCATTGCCATCACTACCATTACTGGTCGCCTCTGTCATCGAACACCTTTCGAAAACTCATTATGCAGAGAAGTCGCGGGTCGTGATCGGCGAAGCGGATGCCTACTGCGCAAGCTTTGCAAATGAACATGGTGGGTCCATTTTCACTTCCGACTCCGATCTGCTTGCCTACAACTTGGGCGAGAATGGATCAGTCATCTTTCTTGCAAATGTTGAACTCATCAACGAGTCAACAGAACCTCAACTGAGATTGGAAAAGTATCAAACAACAAGTATCGCTCATAAACTAGGCTTATCGTCCTTGCAACCGCTTGCGTATGCTATGCAGCGAGATCTTTTCCAAGGTCTCACTCAGTGTGTTGAGGTCGCTAAAAAGTTAGAGTCTCCCAGAGGATATGTTACTAGAGGATTTGAACAGTTTATGCAACTCTACTCCTTCCCGGAGAAACCCAAAACCACTACCACTTGGGAGCAACAGCGCATTCTGGAGTGTCTGGATCCTCGGACATCAGAGTGGGTGCTTCAAACTATGTTCAAGGAAAACCTGACATCTGAAAACTCATTTGACATGTTTCTACCCTTCCTGATTGAAGATTCTAGTCGAGCATCGGCCTGGAATATAGGAGAAGATGTGCGTACCATCACCTACTCTGTCTTTTGCCCCAATTGGACTGAAGATTTCAAAACAACTGAGTACTGTCGCCGAGGAGATAGGATTTCCGGGAAAACAATTGATCATCTCTCTCCTCCTGCCCTAGAATCTTCTCTATCTAATTGGTGCAATGTCTGGGAAGTTATAATGAACGTGTCTGGAGGAGCCATGACATGGAGGTTGATTGGTTTGTACATGGTCTGCCAACAACTTTTACAGGAGGAGAAACCACTACCGACACGTGGCGACGCTCTCGCTCTTCTGTCAGGTAAGAAGATTTGCGGAGACTGGATTTTCCTACACCTATTTGCCCAACTTGAAGCAGCACTATGCTCTTGGAGGATGTTCTACCAAGTGACAGCTCTCTTCCTGGCCACACCAGTAGATGAAGTGATATTTGTAGCCAGTGAGCTAGAATCCATCAAACGGCTATTCGCATTACTTCAAAACCTGCCAAATATCCAGGATCTCTTCACCTGGACAGGAGCAGTACAGGAGCAAGAGTTGCAAGCATATATTGAAACTTTGTACGAGCTACTTGGTGTACAAGAAGAAGAATGCTCGCAGTCAATCGCTGAAACCTACAAAAGCAGTAAAAGGAAGCGGAAAAAGGATAGAAAAAGGAATCGAAGCAGCTCAAACGCCAAAAACGACCAATCTGCTCCATTTTCCCAGCCAACCAATATGTATGCTCTCCTCTCGACCACTGAATAGGGTATATACAGGGTAGCATGAATACAATGAAAAGAGTTCCTACACCATAACCGTGATTTTGCCTAACCGCGTGATGCTCATCTTGTACCATATACGTGATAAAAAAAGTACCTGTACTATCACCAACAAAAAAAACCATGCCTCCAAAAGCCGAACCGCAAATAATTACATATTCTCTCTAAACATACTCCGCCTGGGACTACTCTGATCATTCTCCTCCTTCTTGCCCCTCCCAGTAACCCCTGTATCAATCGGCCTCGGACTCACAGGCCTAGGCGAAACATCTCTCAAGCTCTCAGCTGCATCATCACCGAATGGATTCCTCCCCGGGCTGACACTCCTCCCTCTGTCCGCTCCACCCGGTGCAAGTCCAGGTGCAGGTTGAAACCCAGCGCTCGGGGCCGCATACCCAGCACCAGAGTACGCCGTATTTGGTGCATGCAATCCCAATTCTTGTTCTTCGTAATAACCACCCGGTCCGTATATCTCAGGGCCTTCATTCCCCACCCGTGAATCCCACGCTTCATCCGGATCTAATGGTCCCCTTCGTGGTGCGCTCCTCGCGCCACTGCCGCTGCCGAAGGATGTGGCCTCGTAACCGGCACCTGTCCTTGTACCGCCCCTCTTGAGTGAGTGGAATTTGTCTTGGATCCAGGCGCCTATGCCGGCGGGTGCGGGGGAGGGAAACACTGCATCGATGTTGTTGTTGTTGCGTTTTTGGTAGAAGCGCCATCCGAAGTAACCGCCTACGGCTGCTATTATTACTATGCATACTACGATGAAGAAGATTGCCCAGCCAGAGGCCATGGCTATTGGGATTTATGTGCGTGGTATTTGGTGGGGTTTGTGTTTTTTGCGGAAGCCTTATTCTGTCAGCGGCGCATTGAGCTGAGTGGATATGGGGCGCTAATGTTGGAAGTCAGCTTGAGGGTCGTAACTTGAGTTTTTGGTGTAATAAACGGTTCCTCGATGTCCTCCGACAACTTGTGTAATTGTGTTGATAGATGGAGCTCTACCCTCTTTCAGATTTGCGAACTGGCAGTTGCGAATCGGGACGGTTTGCTCTGTGACGTATCAGGTAGTGGATGGGGCTGAGCTACAGGAAACTTGGCATAATTTCTATTTCGGGCATCGAAAAGTTGGACACATTCTTTCTCGTCTGCACCTTTCAATTCACAATTTTATTTATCACCAAGAAAGGCAAAACACCCCGATCGTATCGAGGCTTGAATTATTCAATTGTTGGGATTCAAAAAGTACACGTTATCGTGGCAATGCCAAGAGTCTTTTCCTCCAACGCCGATATCTATGCAATGCTTGAGCATAAACAGCCTGAGCATAAACAGCCTGAGCATAAACAGCTTGAAAATTATAGAAACAGCGTCATGATAACGATTGGTCATGATATCGTGTTCATCGTTATAGCGTGAATGTCATAGTCACAAATCAGCTCTTCAAATTCGTTATGCTTTCCTCATACCTTCGTGCAATCTCCAAAGTCTCGGCATCTAGTCGGTTTCCTGCTAAAAAGGTGACACTAAATGGAAGATTACCGGCATCTTCTTTGTTGCCAGAGAGCTCGGAGACCGGGTATTCTCCTGCTGGGACGGCGACGGCACAGAGATCTAAAACATTGCCGCAGTGTGTAAATTCCTGGAGTTGGTCAGTACATTACTATAGGCAAGGGACCTGGACCTACTCACTCCGAGTGCAGTATTCGTTTTGATCGGATCCGCGAGAACCTGTTTCGTTGTCCAATGCGTAACTGTGGTAGGCACGACTAACACATCTATGCCAGCTGCAGTATAACCAAAGACGTTCTCAGCCTGTCGTGTGTAGAGAGCCTTTGCTTGCATGTCTCGGTAAGCTTGAACTGCGGTGCTATTGCGAGCGACGACTTTCTCAAATATTTCAAGAATCACTGGATGGAGATGGCTCCGATTGGCCTCAAGCCAGTTATCAGGCAAGCTTGCTAGCCGCTCCGAGACGAAGGTCCCATCATAAAGAAGCCGACCTGCTTTATCAAATGGAGTGGAGTCGAAGGGAGTAAGCACACCGCCGATTGATTGTAGCTGCTTGATGGCTTGGTGAAACATCCGTCGATAGGTTGGTGAGCAGATGCTGAGGGCTTCTGGGGGCGGGATCCCGAATTTGAATGATTTCGCTTTAAGACCTGTTGCGTTGACGTGTCGTTGAAAAGAAATGACTGGTTTAGCATATCTGTCTCTGCTATCGTACTCTTCGCACAACAACCAGATGAGTCGCGCATCAGATACTGTCTTTGCAATGATGGCAATGCAGTCTAGGGACAGGCATGCTGGTACCAAGCCTACTGTGGATAAGAGACCACGGGTGGGTTTATACCCAACAACACCATTGAAACAACTAGGAACGCGACCAGAACCAGCAGTGTCGGTTGCGATTGAAAAGGAGCAGAGGTTCGCGCCAACACTGACACAGCTGCCAGATGATGAGCCTCCGGATATGTAGTCCTTGTGATAGACCGAGTGTGGCATTCCATAAGGACTTCGGCATCCTGACAGACCGGTGGCAAGTTGGTCAAGATTGGTCTTGCCTATGAAGAGAGCACCCTCCGCAAGCACCTTTTCATGGACGGGATTAGACTCTGAAGCAATGTGAGTCAAGCAAGGACAAGCGGTTGTCGTGGGTAGACCAGCGATATCCAGAGAATCCTTGATACTGTAGGGAATCCCGAATAACGGAGGTAGGGCTGCTTTATCGGAGTACTTGACTACTAACGCTTTTGTCGCTTCGAGAACTACATCTTTCTTTTCGAAGTAGATCCAGACCCCTGAATTCTCCTTTTGATAGCTTTCAATAGTCTTGAATAATTGTTCAATGACGGTCACTGGAGAGAGGCCAGATCGGTAGGCCTTTTGCAGACTGGAGATTCTTAAATCACCATCCCACGTCTGAGGTGTCTGTGGCGGTGTCAAAGACGCGATCACAGGTGTTGCACATGGTTCCAGAGCTTCAATCAGTGGTTGAAGTGATGCTACGAAACCGAAGAGTCCCTGAGACCAGTAGAGCATATCCAAAGATGAGGCTTTGAAACAAGCGTCATTGTATCCAGCCGTAGCTTCCTCGATACCAACTAGTACCCATATTAGCACAAACATTACCACTACGAGGATTTAATACATACCGCATTCAAACCCTCTGTCATTTGCCTCGCGTATCGTTGTAGCAAAACAACATTCTGTAGTCACACCAGATACAATCAAATGAGTGATAGCACGTGCTTTCAACTTGTGGAGAATGGTAGTATTCCAGAATGAACCTTTTCCCGGTTTGTCTATAACTACCTCACCAGGCCTAGGAGCCAATTCGTCGATAATATCATGACCCCACTCTCCACGGGTTAGTAACCTCCCTAGCTTGCCCTTGTCTCCGATGGTAAGTGTATGCTGTGTATTGCCGGGGGCCTGATGTTGTCTTATAAGTTTCGACGACGGACAGTCTGACAAGTCTGGTACGTGGCCCTCTCGGGTGTGGAAAATTGCTCCTAGACCTGCCCTTCGGCAGATATCAAGTAGCTTTTTGGTAGGTTCGATAGAAGCTTGAACATCCGACAGATTACCTCCCTGGATATCGCCGAAGCCGTCAGGGAGTAGGAAATCTCGCTGCATGTCAATAATGACTAAGGCTGTGTGCTTGGGTGGGAAGCTGTAGGCATATGGTTTCGCGTCAACTGTGACCAACTCTGGGAGGGGAGCTGCCATGATATTGGTGCAAAAGTATGAATCAGTGGAGAAAGAGAGTAAAGCACTGAGAAGGAAAGGAAGAGCGAAGCGCGATGAACCCTAAGGACAATGAGTGAAATGGTTGCTTTCAAAAGCAATGTGTTTAGTTAGCTACATGTCAGCGACTACCACCACTCTTTCGTCTCGATTACTGTACGAAGTCCATCTTGAACGTACAGCCGTGCCTGGCCACTTGCCGGCGGGCAGCCTTCGGCACGGCGGCCAGCTTTTCTGGGGTTCTGGGGAGCTGCATCTCTTATCTTTTGCAATGGCCGACAGGCGCGAGGTTCATGGCTATCTCGAGCTAGTACGTTTTGGGACGACGAACTGGAGAAAATTAGCGCCACATCTTTTCCAAGTCCAACCTCGCCAAAAGCCAACCAACGACCGTGGACAGAACACAATGAATGCAGCTCAGGGCTTAAGCTGGACCAGACGCCGGCCTCTTGCTCAGTTCTTCGACTCCAACAACTATGCGAGGCCTATCTATACCTACAGGCCGCCGGATCTGGAGTCGCGTGTGTAGGGCTGATAGATATCAGATATCTCGATATGACAATGTAGGTACCACGAGGCTTAAAATCGTTTGGGACGACAGTATATATAAACGAACAAGGACACCTAGCTGGTATATTCGATTGACCAGTCTACCGGGTTTTTTGCCTCCCCTGCTATTAGGCTTTCCTTATTATCAAGAGTAGTTTCATCTTCAATCAACATCTGTTCGTACAAAGAGATCAAGAGCTTCGAATTTCAAAATGCTGTCCTCCCTTTCACCAAGGCGTCTGAAGGCGAAGATAGAACCTCAGCTGCACTGGCGAGTTCCCTTCAAGCAAGGAGTCTATGCCAATAGCCCAAGATGGTCAAACCCCGATCTCGATCCAATTCCTCCCGAGGAGAGGACTTGGGGTGCTGTTGATTACTGGGCATATTGGTGCTCGGATATGCTTGCTCCACCACTCGCTAGCACAGTTTCTTCAGTGATGTCGCTCGGATTCACAGCCAGGGAGACAATACCCATTGTCTTCTTTGGCTTCTTGATCTGTAGTTGTGTCATCACAGCAACAGGTAAAATGGGGGCAACATATGCTGTACCATTCCCGGTTATTGTTCGAAGTATTTTCGGCATGTATGGATCTATGCCGATCATTTGGTACGCAATACTTGTGCCCATTACATCAATCTTCCGCTAATTTCTTGAAGCATCCGGTCCTTTGTTGCTCTCATGTGGACTGCTATCCTTACCGTGCAAGCTGGACAGTTTCTACAGCGAATGATCGAGGCAATTTGGCCTTCATTCATCACCTTCCCCAACCATTTATCTAAAGACGCTGGCATCGATAGTGCAGGCATTCTATGCTTTATGCTCTACTGGGTGCTCCAATCTGGTCTCTCACTGATGCCCATCAAGAAGCTCCGGATTCTTTTCTTGGTCAAGGCGGTCATCGTCCCACCAACCTTTTTGGCACTATTCCTATGGGCAGTGATTGTGACGAAGGGCGGAGGTCCTTTTGCTACTGGAAAAATGCACATCACTTCAACATATATGAACACTGCATACTCGGCCCTGACGGGGCTCAATGTCATTATCGGGTTGTTCTCTTCGCTTGCTGTGAATATGTAAGTTTAATTTCCATACTTGCGCTCTTCAGCACCTACTGACACGTCCTTATAAAGGCCCGATTTCGGTCGCTTCTCCAAGAATAGGCTCGCTGGTGGGCATCAATTCCTCGCCCTCCCAATAATCGGTACACTAGGCGCTCTTACTCCGATCTTTGTAACCTCAGCCTCACAACAGCTTTGGGGCGAACCTATCTGGTTCATGCCCGCAGTCATCGCCAACTTCGACTCCCGTGCCGCCAAATTCTTCACTGCTTTCTCCTTCATGCTCGCTACGATTGGCAACCAAGTCGCAGCTGGCTCATATCCTTTTTCAAACGACGTTACGGGTCTGGCGCCAAGATATGTCAACATTTTTCGTGGGACATGCTTCATCTGTCTCTTCTGTGTTGTCTCTACCCCGTGGAATATCATCAAGAATGCCGCTGGCCTGCTTGCCTTCCTCTCCGGCTATTCTTGCTTGATGGGTCCTTTGGTAAGTTTGTTCACTGATGAAGTAGAGTGTTTCTCACTAATTGTATAATAGGCTGGTATCATGGTCACCGATTACTATCTCATCAAGCAAAAGAAGCTCAACCTACACGAAATGTACCGCGATCACGGCATCTACTGGTACACTGGCGGATTCAACATCCGTGCTTTTGTCGCCTTCTTTGTTGCCGTTGGTCCACTCATGCCCGGATTCGCCAAGTCTATTGCCCCAACTCTGAATGTCGGCGGCTCCTGGAAGCTCTATTCTTTTGCATGGATCTTTGGCTTTGTGTAAGACTCCGAACGACTTCAATACTTTGATCATAGCTAATAAAAACCTCTTAGTATCTCCTCCGGTGTTTACTACGTGATCAACAAATTCATCTCCCCTCAAACAGTGTCGCTCGTCGATGTCGCTACCTATCCTGCTCAATTGGGAGATATCGAAGCTCCTTCATCCATCGATGGTGACGAGGTCGACTTGAAGGACCCAACAGTTACAAAGGAGAAGGAAATTGTTTAGCCAACAGACACAATAGCTACTCGAGTTTGGCTACGATAAGGGAACAGTCATGAAATTGTTCTGTAACTTATCTGATCATGGCAGTAGGTCGGCAGAACCTTATGATACCGCAAATTTCGTGTTTGATAGGCGTCCATGCTGCTTCTTATTGAAATGCGACCACAGGCTATCTTTCGTTCACTTCTTCAGCTCAACTGTTTTCGAAGTTTATTATGAAAAGTAATTCGATCTAAGCGTGTGTAAGTTGAAAAAATTGGAGCAAATCTCAAGGAGTACTGCATGCACACAACTGGTATCGTGGCCGCCGAGGCAGGCGGGCGTAGGGCTTGACAAAGCCAAAAGATAACAGTCGTGGTTTTGCTTTTTCGTGACTACCACTTTTTGGGCTGACAACCTCGAAAAAACGAACCACTCACAAATCACCTGTCTTCTGTATAATTTTAATTGAGCAAATACTTGAACATATGTGAGCCCGGTTTCTGTATGAATGAGCTTGCGTGAGAAATGTGTCTTCAGGAACAATCAGCGGGCGTGTTCTCTACTGAACCATAGATCGATCGTACCGTGAAGCCCACGTCCCAACTAATTGCGTACCGGCGCTGCCACGCGGGTCCTTAGCCCGGAAACTCAATGCTTAAGACCGAATATCGCTTTCAATCTGTATATCATGTAAGTGACGATTCATCTACCCCCTTTTCCCGCTCGCTGTTTTGCGTCACGAAGCAGTTGGTGAGCCCTCAGCTCAAATAAGGTACTCAAGTGTTGCGGAAGAAAGGAATCTTGTGTACTGCTCTGACCTGTGATTAGTAAAAGTAGCTCACGATTTTCGTAACTGCATGGAGTCGTCTGCTCAAGCAAGCACTCCACATAGCTCCGTAGCTGGGAGCATTAACGGAGCTGGCCACGTCAGAACCAGGCCGCCGCGACCGTGCGATGCATGTAGGAGAAGAAAAAGTAGATGTGAGCTTGTCGAGGGTGAGAAAGAATGTGTTCTTTGTAAATTCCATCGCCAGTCATGCCTGTTTCAAGAGGAACCACAACCTCGAAAGAAGAGGAAGACGAGTAATACAGGAGAAGACAATGATCAAAATCGACAACCCCCACTGCCGCTTGAGCAGGATGGTCCTCTCGAGGAAACAGAAGGCCGAGCCTTGATCCGACAACATCAACCAATTGACGATTACGCCAACCTTAAGGGGCCTTCGCTCCTCAAAAAGACGTTGGGTTTGCAAAGCCATCGCCATAGTCGATTTGTTGGCTCTACTTCAGTGTTTGAACAGTCATTACTCGCGCGCGCCAGCTTCAATGAAAAGGATGAGATACCATTAGGCCCATCTGTTTTACGAAAGGTCGATGAAAGAAATTCATTCGTTCTTCTCCCGGATTTGGGAACACAAAACCGCGACGAAGAAATCGCCGATCTGGATGCTGTAGAAACCATTGTAGCGCCACATGGAAAGGCCTTGATTCATTTGTACTTTAGAATTGTTCATCCATCATTTCCTATTCTTCATAAAAAAGTGTATCTCGAAAAGTATAAACGCACCCATCGGGAGTTTTCACCGCCACTGCTAGCTGCAGTATACATTCTTGCTCTCAATTGGTGGTCTTATAGCGCGGATCTTGCTCTCTTACCCAAGCCAGATGTCGTCAGCTTGGAGAGGTTGGCAGCCAAAACATTGAGCTATGTGGCTGTACGTCCAAAATTATCACATATCCAGGCTGGATTGCTTCTTTTGCAACGACCCGAGGGCGACTCTTGGGCTTTGACGACCAAGCTAGTTGGCCTTGGCCAAGATTTGGGACTCCACTTGGACTGCTCGCGTTGGCGGATACCTTCTTGGGAAAGAGGCTTACGCAAGAGACTTGCCTGGGCACTTTTCATGCAAGATAAGTGGGGTTCCCTCGTTCACGGAAGACCGTCTCATATCACGCCGGCGGATTGGATGGTGAGGCCCGTGACCGAACACGATTTTCCGGAGCGTGCAGCTGATGAGGATGAAGAGGAAGGGAGTGCAGAGGTTGAGAAGGGGCGAATATTGTTTTGCGAAATGATTCGGCTCACGGAGATTCTGACTTCAATCTTGACCGAGTTTTACACGCTCAGAGCGGAAGATGACTTTAGGCAGCATGCCCATGAAGGTGGGAGATGGGTGTTGGAAAAAGCTAAACCGATCCAGATTCGCCTGAAAGATTGGTTTACACAATTGCCAGACTGCCTCAAAATGGAGAATGTCAAGATGAGAAAACTGAATTCTGCAGGTAAGTGGGCATAGTCTCTGAAGTAAACTCAACGTCGTCTCATATACTCTAGGGTATCTTCATCTTGCGTATTATGCGGCAGAGATTACTCTGCATCGCCAGATTTTACGCTCTCTAGCTGAAGAAACAGATGGGGGTCTGATCAATATCTGTCGCTCAGCAGCGCAGACGAGACTCAAAACCGTGACCGATTTTGTGCGCAGTCTTCGACCCGAGCACCTACAGTCCTTTTGGTACTCGGCTTCCAAATACTGCTTTGCAGTGGTCGGAACATTCATTGGTCTACTTTGGATCACCGCTACCACGAAAGAGGAAGCCAAGGGTTACAAAGACAAACTCGAGGAGTACCGGTGGACGCTGCGTCTTTCTAGCAAGAGCGCAGAGTTTCTAGATCGAGCTATTAGCATGTTGACTACCTCCACGGGGCTCTTGGTGAAAGCAATCCCAGACAATAGACCCTCTGGTAATGGTTCAATTACTGTTTCTCCCATGGTGGAGCAATTCAATGGACTGAAAGGTTTTGACGGCGAAGATGAAAGAGTGCCGGAAGAAGAGGAGTGGACTGCATCAGGTGGTGAAGTCTCCTTGGGAGCAAGTCCCACTCAATTTTCTGAAGAAGCTCTGGAAATGCTATGGCCGGATTTTTCAATGGATAGGCAAGCATATGCTATGTCAGAAGAAATCCCTGTACAACAGAGTGGATTCTCTTTGCAACCTTTTCTCGGAGTCGACGGTGATTTTGATGTTCCAACTGCATACCAACCGCATTATGGGGTATCGAGCACGACGCATAGAAATGGCTCATGAGGATAGCGAAATGGCTGCTACAGAGAGGCTTTACCACTCTAGGATACCCCAGTGTGGAAGTCTGTGTATTGTTCTGCCATGGACAGTATGATATACTCAAGAATTGGATCCTTAAAGCAGAAAAAGAGCTCGTAAAGACGGAATCCGAAACAATTTACACATTCGAACAGATGATGATGCCTCAGTCTTTTCGCTGTTCCCTGACATCTGGAACCGAGGGAAATGCCCTACGCCTCTCCAAGGAATGGCAGAAACTCAAAATTCTGGAGTGCCTCTTCATGAGCAGGTGGGAAGCAGGTCCAGCAGTATGCGATTACGACATTCTCATATGAGGTGCGAGCGAGTGGTGACGCCTTTAGAGGTGTCTGCGGACATGAATATGGGCTTGATCGGCGAATTGTAATATTATGCGTAACAGGTGGACGGCGGTAAAGCCCAGGAGAAGCTGAAAAGGCATATGAAAGTATGCAGAGCCATCGGGTCGATACTGGCGTGCCGATTTTATCAGAGAGGTCACTAGCAAGGTGTAATGCTGGCGAGAGCTGAGTATAGCCTGATCAATTGGGCATTTGGCAATTTTCGCAAGTAGTCGGTGGCTCCTCGGTCAGCGACTCTCCACAACTCCAGCATTCGGGCATAGTTAGTACTGCCGTTGCGACATTGTGCTTCTGACCTGTTTTCAATCCAGGCTTTGCTGGGGCTATCGTAACTTTCCGCCCTTCTTGTAGCATTGTTCTGATGTGTGGTCGCCAATGTGGTAGTCTTGTCAAGCTATTCAGGAAATGGTGGGCAGGAAATGGCCGCTATCAGTAACTTCCGTGTTTTATAGACATCCATGATGAAGAGTCAGTAATGCATATATGTCACCAGCTTAGCCCTGTGAAGGTGGATGTGCTGATTTGTGCTTCTGACAGCGGTATTCTAGGCGCTATGTTGTTTTGGGATAAACTTTAGCAGCGCAACTTATTTGCTAATTGAAACATCAGTACAAATATACCTCCCTACAATTCAGAATGACCAGGTGTAGAGGGTCTGGTGAATTACAATAACCAACACCACCGGTATTGCGTGATGCTGCAGGGCTTAAGGGATACTGCATACCCTTGTCACATCTACAAGTACTTCTCAACAGCTGCGCGCAATTCCTTGATCTTGGCCCCAGTCACACTATCTTCCAAATCACCGTCTTTAAAAATTGTGAATGTTGGCATCGAGCTCACTCCAAGCTCTTGCGCCACGTCTGGATTGGAATCCACGTCATAAGTATAAAAGTTCGCTTTTGGAAACTCGATTGCCAATTTATCGACTTCTGGAGCAATGGCTTTCGCGTAGTAGAAGACTCAGCGAAACTGTTTTGAGGAAAGGGCTGGCAGATTTTGATGTGTCTCTCACCTTTGCATTGCCCGCACCATGCTGCTGTTCCTTCGATGATGGTGAGTCCATCAGCGTTGGCAGCTTTGAGATAATCAGCCATGTTTTTCAACACGGGTATCTTGGCTTCTTCTTTTTGATTTTCAACAGACATGATGGTTATAATTGGTTTTGTATGGGGTTTGGGCAAGCAATGAGATGGGGATTAATATTGTGGTCGTGATTCTGGACAGGCTACGTCATGCTCTCTTTTCGCTAACAACAACATCAACCCAAATATCGAAAATGTGCAAGCGCTACAAGGTATTCCAGCATTACTTGCCTGTAGCACCAGATGAGAAAGTATTGGAGTACAGTGTGACATTCTTGAACCCTAAGAGTATAATGGTAATCAAGGTGTCCCCTCAAAGTCCAGGGATGCACCATTGTTAGGAATCTCAAGGTAAAACCCATCTTCAATTTCTATCAGATCCTCTTGATCATGCACGTCTGGACAATCTGGGAGCCTAAACTCATCAGGTTCGTTGAGATTTGAAGCGAAATCATTGACCATAGCCTGGGGATATTCTCACACCCAGGCGCATACCAACCTCCGCTGCGTAATGTGTTCATGCTTGGTCTTCGCAGTGCGTCTGTTACAATCTACCGTGATCGGTATTCACAGCGTCGCTGTCCAGACTTCCATGAACCAAGCTCAGCGTTGGTGTCTCTTAGCCTCTTTCCTCTCCAGAAAGATTTGATCGCATGACTCCATCTCGCCGGATTAACAAGAGCTATCTGCAATTCTCTTTCTTGAATTGTGAGAGCCAAAAGGACGTCACCAGTTGTCAAAGCTCCCAAATCCAGTCTTCTTCTTTTTCGTCACTGGTTCCTCCCCTTCCTGATCACCATCCCACATCCCTATAATCTCTCCTTCATCTGGCATCGCCGCCTTCAGATATTTCCCCACACCACCTGTAACTTGCTGCTCCACCTTACCATCCGCCCGTACCCTCTTGCCCGTCCATGTCGTCCGGTCTTCATCGGTTCCACCCGCTTTTCTTATGGCTTCCTGGTGTTGTTCTGCAGCTTCATTCTCGGCTCGTTTCTTCTGAAACTCTTCAAATGGATCAACAAATACCACGATATCTTTGAGTTGGATATCCTCAAGTGGTCGGTCTTTATCATCGCATTTAACGTCTTCGAGGCGGGTTAAGGTGTCGAGTCCTCCAACTACCCGACCAAATATGGTATGTTTACGGTCAAGATGCTTGGCAGGACGATAGGTGATAAAGAATTGCGACGAATTTGTGTTTTTGCCTTTATTGGCCATGGACAGTATACCGCGAGCATCGTGCGTGAGTGGACCATCGAATTCATCCTCAAAGTTACGGCCCCAAATTGAGGTGCCTCCCCGACCGGTGCCTGTAGGATCGCCTCCTTGAAGCATGAAATTTCGAATGTTGCGGTGGAATTTTAGGTTTCGATAATATCCTTTCTTCGCTAACTGAACGAAATTCCATACTGCCTTGGGGGCGGTTTCGGGGTAGAGCTCCAAGTTGAGATCGCCATGGTTTGTTTGCATTCGCGCGTAGCCTTTTATCTTTATCCTCTTCGGCTTTAGCATATACTCCTCGTCTGTCAACAATGCCAATTCGTTTGACGTGTGTGGCGTTACGCCGGTGCTTGTAAAGGAAGCAGCAGCCTTTCCCGTAGTATGCTGCGCTGCGTTGTAGGGAGCCGGCTTTTTATGATGTGAAAAGCCAGTGTTTGCGGTGCTACCAATTTTAGACAACGCCAGGGATTTATTTGTAGCAGACCGATTTGGATCAGCACCTTTCTCTCGCTCAGATCTTGCTTTCGCAACGGCCTCTTTTGCTTTGAGGATCTTAGGTGCGCTACCCAGAGCCGTGCTGTTGACGTTTTGATTCCTTTCAGCTTGTTGCTCTTCCGTCAGGCTACTCTCGCCATCCTTGAGATATTTGAACGAGCTCAAATCCCTGGATTCGACATTCATAGGATCCTGGAGTGTGATGATGTCTTTCCGTGTGAAATCCTCCTCACTTACTAGGTCTTTCCAATTCTTGGCCTTGATGTTTAACCTTTCAATTGTGTCCCAGGCGAATACATTGCCCGTTGTCTTCAGCGCAACGATATGGGTATTGTCTGTGAAGACTTTATATGTAACGGGATCCACATATTCGTTATCATCGTTCTTCGCAAAGTTCAATTTGATCAAATCTGAGCTCTTTAAAGGTTCACCATCCACTGGGTTTGTGCCATGCTTCTTCAGCCATGGTAGTATATTTGTGAGATCGAAGATTGCACCAGCGCTTGTACATACTGGATGGCTAAAGGTTTGGAGTGATAGCGCGCAGTAGTTGTAGGGTAACCGCCTAAAGTTTGCGCCTATGACTTTGGCTTTGGTTCCCGCTCCAGTGCTTGCGCCAAACGCATCTTCTGATGACCACTCTGAGTGAGTGATGTAGAGCTTATCGGTCCCTATGTTTGAATACATGTTAGCCTCGGACCTTGATCATGTAATACTATAAATTCCTAGGTACCTTTGCCCATCTTATTACTCGGTTGTAAAAGTTCGAGGAAGAGTAGAGCGAGAATATCAGGTCAATGGAAGTTCTACAACAATATCGATGCCTTGTAGCCTAAGGCATCATGATCGTTTTCTAATTAATGTTAACCACCTCACGACCACTCCAGAGTTGTTTTTCAAGCATGTCCGGCGTAGTAGGTACAAATCTATGCATTTGGATTACGTTCATCTGATTGATTGCTCATAGCTCACTGGTCGTAGGTCACTCATGGTAACAAGACTTTTGCGGTGTAGGAGCTTTAGCCTCTACTGTATTATTTCCTTTAGAAGCTATGAGTGTTGCTGGAAGTACCTACATCCTCTGCGATGAACGCAAATTGAAGCTTGCAACAACCAAGAGTGAACTCATGTTGATTGATCTTGTCATGGTCAGAAAGAATGTCGGAAGGCTGAATCTTTTCACATGCTATTTTAGGAAACCAAAGTGGAGCTCTCTCAATATAGTTAGCTTCATTACCCCCGCGTATCAGTCGTCAGCTTTCAAGCTTCAGCTCGAGCGACAAAAATAAACAAGTATACGAAAACCTCCTGATCTTATGATAATACATACCCTATTTGACTCAGTCGAGATCGGCCCCATTGCAAAGAAGGTTCAGACATTGCTGCGCCGCAACATCTTGCCTGAAGTAAGCTCTAGTCTTCAGCTCTACTTCATCCGTGACGCGCTAAAGCACCTTCCCATAAGAGCTGTGAGGTCGTCTGCGCCTTCTCCATCTGTTGTTCGTGATACTTTTCAGAGTAAATTTATAGCACAAAATGGAAGCACCAAAGCCTCTGGAAACCGAGGATACCTTCTACAGAGGAGCCTTGCAGCGTACTGGGACACTTATCGGGGAAGCAAAAGAGGGCATGTTGAAGAGAAGTGGCACGATCAGTGAAGCGGCAAAGGGTGGATTACAAAGAAGTGGGACTATTCTTGGGGATGCAAAGGATGTGGTATTCAAGAGGACCGGAGATATAGGCGAAGCGGCCAAAGGAGGGTTGAAGAGAAGTGGCACAATATTCGAAGGCGCAAAGGACGTAGTGCTCAAGAGGACTGGAACGATTTCACAGACCGCTAGGACTGGTATGCAACAGACAGGCACATATCTAGGTCAACGAGCAGGATCCTGGGACTCATGGGTCACTTGGGGCAAAGGTATCTACAATCCCGAGTTGACACTCACAGCATCTTTCCGCGAAATCATTGGGGTCGAGTTACGAAGGGCACACCACACAATCTCTGTAATTGGAGGACGAGCCTATATATTTGGGGGCGAATCTTCAATTGGAATACTCGCCGATAATACGATGCATGTCGTCATCCTCCCTTCTTCAAATGTGCAAGAAGCCGACTTCAAGAGTATCGCAGCTCGACCACTCGTCAAAGATGGACCCGTCCCAGACCCAAGGAAAGGTCATACAGCCGTCGTCATTGAGAATGAAATATACATCTTTGGTGGTGAGCTGTCTGGCAAGGCGAAGGAGGAAGCTGCTCGTGTATGGCTATTCGACACAATCTCCAATAAATGGTCATTTCACGATCCTAAAGCAGATGCGCCATATCCTCCCCCTCGCTTTGACCACGCCGCCGTGGCCTCGGATCAACCAGGTCCACTCAACTCTGTCGAGAATACTGTCGACCTTGTCAAGCAAGAACAAGATGCCTCAAAGACTGTACCAGAGCCGCCAGAGAACGACTCTTGGGGTACCATGTTCATCTATGGTGGAATTGCAATCAAGGAAGAAGGTGTAGAAGTCCTTAATGATGCATGGGCGTTTGATGTCGCCACTCGAAGTTGGCTAGTACTACCACCTCCACCAACTCCTGCCAGGTCTTTTGCCAGCTTGATTCTTTCCGGAAATCATCTCTACCGCGCTGGCGGCGGCTCAGTTGATGGTGAGCTGGGTGCGAGCGTCGATTCTCTAGACGTGGGAGAGCTATTCCGCGCTCTCTCACTAGGGAAAGCCTTCAGCAGGCTTGCGTTGCCAACTCTGCTTAGAGAATGGACCACATTCCCTCTAAGCGCAGCCGTCAATGCTCCATCCATCACAGAAGCAATCTCGAGTGGGGGAAGAAGGTTCTTAGTAGCCTTACCAGCTGGCGCTAAGAATGTCGCTGGAATTGATGTCACTCCTGCAAGCAGTATTAGACTTGCAGGTGCAGAAGCCCCAGAGTCGGACCAGAACCCCATAGCCAAACAGGTGGTTTTAGCAAAGGTGCAGTATACAGATGCATACGGAGACATTATCGAGACAAGACGGGTCTTTTCTCAGCAAGAAGGGTTCGCTTCCTCAGCGGGAACGGATGTTGACGCTGCGAGCGTTGTCGTCTGGGGTGGCTTAGATGCTAGTGGGAATCTCCTCAGCAATGGCTGGATGGTGACTGTAGAATGACGATTGTACTCGAGCTCCTCTCAGTATCATGGGCGATAGTTCGTAGGTGGTTTGGTCGATTGTTGTCCATAAAGTGGCCACATAACGACATAACGTATTAAGAAGCAAGTTTCTTTCATGTTTCCGATTCGAATATTCCCGGCCTTTCTCTCTTCCAGTCTATCCTCGTACTCATTTCCCCTCCAATATTGATCGCCAATTGTTATTGAGGTCTATAATCCTTGTTGGTCGGTCACGCTTGTCGTCTTGGAGTGTGAGGGGTTGCTTCCCCATAGCGAACATTGGTTGTGCTTTGCGTGCCATCTCTTGGATGTCGCCGGAGCTCACTCAATTCAACAGGTGGCGATTCCTCGCCCATGGCACTTACGCTTGCAGATACCTCCTTGCGCATACTAAGCTCAGCGGGATCCATCGAGTCCAACTCCCGCGACCTCTTTCTTTTAGGTTTTTTCCGCTTACTCCTCTTTCTCACTAGCCAGACGCAGCATCCACTCAGGAAGAGAAACCCAGCAACCCCAATCCCTGCTCCCGCACCTATTATCGTATCTTTTGCAAAACGATCAGCCTTTGGCTCAGCAATTGGATGAGTCTCAATTGGTATGTGCTTTGGTGTCGAAACTGGCAACCGTGGAAGAGTGGTGACTACATCCGATTTGCCTAGCGTATAGGTAATCGTTGAGTTAGTACAGCAGTCATAGTCTCGGCGGCAGCAGTATGTGCCTAGCTCAGCAGAGCATAACTGTAATCCTTGCCCGGCCTCCTGATGATCCTCTTCTGTTGACTGGGTCAGTGTCTTTCATTTCTCGTAGGGCACCCACTTTACTTACTTCCTATACAGAAGTGTGGACAAGCAGGATCTTTGAAGGTTTCGTCCGTGCAACTTGACCTATATAGGCTGTATTTCATCGTAGTCTCGTTTGGTACTGGTGCTCCAGCCTGGCATACTCCATTGCTCAGACAACTGAATCCAGGTGAACAGCATCCACTCTGTCTCGCGTTTGGATAGCATGGCTTTCCAGGACTGGCCAGTCCATTCGGAAAATAGCAAGTGTTATTCTGTGCGGTGACACCGAGGGCCCAGAGCGAAGTGAGTAGAATCCTCAGTATAAAAGACAAGGGCGGCCTCTTCGGGAAGCAAGACATGGTGAACGCCCGCGCGCGGTGACCCAGAAGCCTGCACCTCTGGAATTTAGATGCCAGAGAGAGGATGGAGCTAACACTACATTGAGAACTCTCCCACGAGGTACATTATTTTACAACGCACGGATTTAGGGCCCACGGGTCGAACCTGCCGACTAGGCTAAATTTCTTGAACGCTCGGTTGGGGAACTTCAACATGCCGGTAGATAGACTCGATCAGTGGACTTACTAGCCTATATCTAGCTGCGTTAATAGTAGATTTATTGCTCCTGAATCTACGGAGGCCTTATTTGGTGTTGTCGATCTACATGCCGGAGTTAAGCCACTGAGATCCTAACGATCGAACGGAGGGATGAATTAATTAGGTTTAGGTACTTAGTTAAGATTTCGGAGTAGGTGCTTGATCGCATGGTGGTCTAGACCGCGAGGCCTAAAGTGGAAGGGCCTTTACTATTACTTTAGGGTTTGGGAGTTGGATCGCTCCATGGTCATGTCCGGATGCGGATGCTATAGACAAGTGCGTATCATCTATCGAACAACAATTGAACCACATGAAAAGGATATCGAGCTGCTTCCAACGCTAACTTTCAAAACACAGATTGTCCTTATATCTTGCTTCACCCAGCAATTAATCCTGAAAGATGTAATTCACAGTACACGATGAAGAGGGATGACTGTAGGGAAATTGTCCTCACGGACAATAATAACACCTTGCAAAGATCATCCTTCTCTGCAGAGCCGCTCATGGGGATACTAAGCTTTCCGGCGCCATCTACTGATCGGTTCATCCCTTCGGATAATTTCGCGATTGATGAGCACATTCAGTATACAATATGCTGATCTGCTTACCTCCACAAATTACCCTGTTTCAGGAATCAGGTGGGCTGAGGTGCTCCCAAACGAGCACATTTAGCGTGGGTAGATTGGATTATCTTGGAGTACGGAAGAGCTTCTTGTGTCGCACTAGGTATAGCGAGATTTCGCGGAATCTGTTATCATTTGAACTGTGTGCCCTTTAGGGCTCTCAGGTTTCCACAGAGTTGTCTGTTTCGGCCTAGTGTTAGCTTATCGGTTTACCGTGGTAAGAAAAAAGCAGACCCTACAATGTGCGGTCATAAAGCAAGAAAGTTGCCAAGTCTCAGTGGCACTGCGAGAGCGTGATCAATGCGGTTTTCCACTATAATGAGTTGAATTTGAAGCATCAGTGGCCCAGAATGGCAGAAATCGAGAGAGGAACAAGAACAACTTTGTCTCAATGCCACAGGTGTCACTTTTGATTGGTTTGCTCAGCAACCTTGATCACCTGCTGGATATGGGATTGTATCACCCTATTGGAAAAAGTTTTCTAGCAGATATGTGCGTAGTAACTCGTTGAAATACTCTCACTGATTAAAGTCAACCACCATCCGCCCTGCGACTTGGCCTGATCTTAATTTTGCAACTGCCTCTCCTATGCGATCGATAGGGTAAACCTCGCAGATCTGCTTCAAAAGACCTCGTTTGGCATAATCTAATGCGCGCTCAGTGTGTGCCATCGTTCCGACGAGTGTTCTGGTTCAATTAGCTTTGTTCATCCTTTCAATTCTACTTAGGATGTTGTACCCTTTGACAGTTAAATTTTTTACAGCGAACTGATGGGGACTTGCTCCTAATATCATCCCAGCATCTTTTGGTGGTAGCCCAATGCACATTACTTTGGCACTGATTCGGTCTCCGACGAGATCGATTGCGGTTTTATATCCTGGGACACCAGTAACGAACACGCCGTGGGCCCCTATACCATCACAGATTTTTATGACTTCTTCGGCGACGTTTGGTGATTCTTTGAAATCCACGAATGCTTCTGCGCCCATTTCTAGAGAAAGCTTCTTCTTTGCTTCTCCTGTATCAATGACTACTGGTCTCATGCCCATAGCTTTAGCTATCTGAACGCCTTGGATTCCCACACCGCCACCTCCACCGGGGAACACAGCCCATTCACCAGGATTCAGCCCAGAATCTTCTAGCGAACAGACCATAGTTGATGCAGAACACATGATCGGTGCGGCGAGATGATCTTCAAGACCATCGGGGATTCTTGTGGTATATCGAGCTGGCGATACAATATATTGTTGATAAGTGCCGGTGCACATTAATCCCGTATGTATGGCTCCAGGGCAATAATTCTCTTTGCCATTATAGCAGAGATTACAACTTCCACAAACGTTCATCAAAGGCTTCACACCACCTCGATCACCTACTTTGAAATTTTGCACATTCGCTCCCACCTTCACTACAACTCCCGCGCCCTCGTGTCCTGGAGAGCGCACGCCAAAGAAAGACATTGGCACGGGTGCGAGGCTGAGCTAATAATTAGCTTTGGTTCTTTCTCGGACCTGTGTATATTCCGCATACTCATTCAATAGAAAGTGTACATCTGAAAAACAGATGCCAGTCGCATTGAGCTTTAGCAAGACGTCGTCAGGGCCTGTATATGTAGTAGATCAGTCATACTGGTTGTCATCGTAAAACTATATTTCATTGGAACCTACCCGGTTCGGGCACGGGCACCATTTCCACTTTGAGCTCAAAATCGGGACCCTCATTGTGTACTACCTAAGATCCAAATCAGTGAGCATTTATTTCTCTGGAGACGAACAATTCAGTGGCATACACCTGCTTTGCACTCCTTTGGAATCTCAAATTCGACCATGGTTTGAAACCTTCTTTGAGAACAATTATATCAGAGCCTAAAAGCTTGCTTATTTCTCGCCGTAAATAGTTATTATAATTCAAGCGATAAAAGGTCTCGAGAGAAAGTGCTGCGGAAGACGGCTGGGGAAGGCCGCTTATATCGAAGTCCTACCTAAGCCATATCTCGGTACAAGATCCATCTACATCTCTGATCGTGCTCCAATTAGGAGAGACTGGAAGCCTTCAAGGCTGCTCCAACGAATCGTTCGGGCTGAGAGCTACCCCACAGTAGAACTTGCCCCGCGTAAGCTTATTGACCTGCATGTTCTACCTCGGGTTCTGTCTCGATTCAAAAAGGCCTAACAATAGGCAATTTCAGTGTTGACATGAAATAACATAGAGTTATCAATGAAAACTGGGCCCTCCAAAGCTCAGTCGTTCGAGGACGAGCAGTTGATGTTGGCTCCAATGAAGTTGCAGACAGCTTCGTGGAAGCTATTCCATTTTGAGTAGTGTTCAATCACTTGCTGCATGTCTCGCTGCTCTATCTGAAGGCCTCCAAGATACTCTTAGTCGCTTGGGCAAGCACAGCTTTAAGATGGTAAGGTTTTAAGAAGGACCTAAAAACAATTGCTTCTCGTACAAAGTGCTTGCGCATGAAAAGATGTACTATTAAGCGAGGCCAAGTATGCTGGGAATACCTATAAGATGCTTTGCATTCAATCCATAAACTTCTCTACTCTGAGTGTGAGCTTGCATCGAACAGGCATTGGCCAAACTTCCAAACTTGTTCGACCTGCAGCTTAGGACTGCCATTGGCATCTATGGCATCCTCCAAAACCACAAGATCGGCATCTGCGTCAGGTTCGAGAGTTCCTTTGCAATTTTCGAGACCAAGCATGCGCGAGGGTGTAGAAGTGACAGTGCCCAGCGCTTGGGCAAAACTGGTACCACTCCATTTCAAGAAATTGTTAACACACTCAATCAGAGTAATACTACTTCCGGCAAGCTTATCTGAGCCTTCCAGCGTCAAAATGTGGCCATTTTTGACCAACCTGTCTCCATTTGTCCAGTCGTACACACCATCCGGCATTCCAACGAGAGGCATAGCGTCTGTAACCAGGATGAAACCATCAGGATGGGCGTTCCAGGCAATGTTAACAACGGAAGAGTGGAGATGTATCCCGTCCGCAATGATTCCGAAGAACGGCTTTTGGGACCCGGGCACTGATGCTTGGCCAAGCAAGCCAAACATGCCAGGATTTCGATGATGAAGTGGACTCATTGCGTTAAAGAGATGCGTGATCATAGATGCTCCCGACTCAACTGCATCCTTGGCTTCTTCATACGTAGCTGCGCTGTGGCCAATAGATGTAATGATATTTCGCTTCTTCAGCTCAGCAATTGTTGCAAGGGAGCCCGGGAGCTCCGGCGCAAGAGTCACAAGTTTGATCGGACTTGTATGCTGATCAAATGCATCCTGGCCGTAGCACGCAATCAAGTCCTCGAGTCCGTTGGCCGGCGCGCGGAGGACCGATGCACTGTGGATGCCGTTCCTGCACGGATTGATAAATGGTCCTTCACAATGAGCTCCCAAAGACTCGGCTCCATCATTGGCATTTCTTTGAGCTCCTGATGGGCCTAAGAAGCGCAAAACCTAGATGACATTGAGTACTGCGCTAGGCCACTAAGATGGTGATGGGGCCCGACCTTGTGATATGTTTCAGGACGTTGGGAAGTAGTCGTAGGTAGGAAGGAGGTAACTCCAGTCTCAACGAGACTTTTCTTGATGCGGGTAAGCTCCTTGACATAGGTAGCAGAGTTTTCTGGCTCAATCGAAAAGTTAAAGCCAAAGGCTCCATTGAGCTGTACGTCAATAAAACCTGGGGAGAGAATGCGACCTCCAAGATCGATAACCTGGTCTGGAGCTGTTTGGCGATGAAAGAATACATCTTGTCCATCAAGTATTTTGCCAGAATCGGCACCTATCCATAAATCTTCCTTTACTAGGCTTCCATTTTTGAGAAGGCGGCAATTGGTGAACTTGGTGATTCGCGTTCTGAATCTTCTGATAGGGCTCTGTGAATGGGAACGGATAGCGGAAGGCATGCTCTAGGTCGTGTATATAACAGGGCAAAAGGTCTAAGTGGCGATCAAAAACAAGAGGAAATAAGTGTTATATGCGCATGCATTTGCCGTCACAGGGAACCTTATCGCAGGATTTTCGACTCGATGTCACTGTATCTGGCCCCAAGGATCTTACCACTCCATGAGGTTGAAACGGGGAGGTGCGAATGATGTACCTACTCATCTCATCATAGCATTCCATCGAAATAATCCTTCTCGCCAACAACATTAACGCCAAACGGAAGTTGAATTCTGTCTACGAATGAAGAGGAAGAGTTTAGACATGATGTTGGAAAGGAGGCCAGAAGGCGTATGATCTTACAAGATCGTGACAAGGGTTCGCGCCAAGGCGTCTTTTGCCGGATGCAACCTTCCAGTACGCTGAAAGAGTGCTCTATTCTTTCAACGCAAGGAAAGACCACAATGGTGTAACCACGCGTCAAGACCGCTGCAGCATGCCCATGCTAGCCATATCGGTCTTCGCGGTATCGACTACGTCTCAGCGAAGTGTGAGCGCAGCTGATGGGTTTTCGCTGACCTGATTCGTTTTCGCACGCTCTGCATGTTTGCTCCGCAATCAAAATGGCCACCATGGGCAAGGAGACCAAGCTGGATCCCGTCTGGGATGATATGGATAGGTGGGTCTCCATGTTGATTCGTCCATGTAACCTTTGCTGATTTAGGATAGGACTTTGGTAGGTTCATCTATTCTGGTTGGCAAGAACCCCGAATGGGACTAATCTAGTCAGGGCCAATTATTTACAATGGGATTCGATGGAACGACCGTAACTCCTCAAATCAGACAACTGATTCAACAACATCATATTGGCTCAATTCTGCTTACTGCTAAGAATTTAAAATGTCTGCAAAGCATGTTTCTCTCCAGTATCAACGAGTAAAACTAATTACTGAGTAGCGGCTGAACAGACTACTAACTTGATATATGAGCTTCAAAAGACCGCTTATGATGCAGGCCATCCTGTTCCCTTGGCCATCGGACTGGATCAAGAGAATGGTGGCGTTAATAGTCTCTTCGATGAGATTTACATCAGGCAATACCCCAGTGCCATGGGGATCGCAGCTACTGGTTCTAAAGAACTCGCATTTGAGGTAGCCAAAGCCACTGCAGAGGAAGTTGCTGCATGTGGAATCAACCTCATTATGGGCCCGTGCCTCGATGTACTTACAAATGCGAGGAATCAACCCCTTGGTGTGAGAACTACTGGCGACAATCCCCAAGAAGTATCAGATTATGGAATAGCATTTATGAAGGGCTACAAGGAAGCCGGTGTAGCTACCTTGGGTAAACATTTTCCGTCGTATGGAAATCTCGAATTTCTTGGATCCGCGTTGGATGTGCCGATCATAACGGAATCCTTAGAGCAACTGAGTTTGAATGCTCTGATACCTTTTCGGAATGCAATAAATCATGGCCTTGACTCGATGAGTGAATATACCCTTCGGCCGTGAATACATGCCAGCTAATTCTGAGTAGTGGTTGGTGGATGTGCAATGTCATCTGCTGGACTTAACGTGATGCACGCATGTTTGAGTGAGCAAGTCGTTGACGGCTTGCTGCGAAGTGATCTCAAGTTTGACGGGGTCGTCATATCAGAATGCCTCGAGATGGAGGCACTGAGTCACAACATTGGAGTTGGTGGCGGCACTGTAATGGCCGTTAATGCTGGCTGTGATCTTGTCCTGCTTTGTAGATCATTTTCGTTCCAACAAGACGCCATTCGAGGATTGAAATCTGGCATTGACAGTGCCATGATTTCGAAAACAAGGATTCGTAACTCCCTACGACGTGTGCTAACGATGAAATCAAAGTGTACATCCTGGGACAAGGCTTTGAATCCACCTGGAATAAATCTGCTCTCTACGCTCCAACCATTACACACAGCCCTCTCCACAAAGGCCTATAACAGCTCGATAACAGTTGTTCGAGACAAGAACCAGTTCGTGCCACTGTCCAACATCCTCGATCTAGAAGAGGAATTGTTGCTTCTTACGCCGCTGGTAAAACCGCTGGCTGCATCGGCCGCCGCTCGTGCTGTTGTTGAATCGATGGAAGCACATTCTCCAGGACCTGCAGCTTGGGAAAGAAGCGCTTCTGTCATGAGCGGGGAGAGAGTGTTTAGAGAGTTTGGGAGATCTCTCGCGAGACAGCGAAACGGACGAGTGCTTCATACATCTTACACGGCTAATGGTGTCCGTCCTGTTCACGAAAAGCTGATTGATCGAGCTAGTGCTGTGATTGTTTTGACGGCAGATGCAAATCGAAATATTTATCAGCAGGGGTTTACAAAGCATGTAGCCATGATTTGCAATATGAGCTACTCCTCTGGCGGGGAGAAGAAAGAAAAGCCACTGATTGTCGTAGCTTGTAGCTCGCCCTACGTACGCAACTCTCAATCCCAACGTTCTGCAGCGCTAACATGGTATCAGGACTTCGCCCTTGACCAAAGCATAAGCACATATATATGTACTTACGACTTCACCGAAACAGCGTTGAACTCTCTTGTGAAAGTCCTCTATGGAGAAATCACACCCTCAGGGGCCCTGCCAGGGTCCATCAGTCAAAGCCAAAAGCTACATCCCACAAGACAGCATTGGCTTGTGGAAGCGTATAACGAAGAGCGCGATGCAAATGCTCTTGACAGCCTCATGAAAGCAGTAGTGGATGATAGTCCGCCAAATCAGCATTCTGAATTATCATGCGCTTCTTCTAACGCTGTTACTCTACATCACCCTGAGGTTTTAGAAGCCCACTTCGTCGTTCGTAACAGCACAACGCATTCCTTATATGGTTTCTGCTCTACATATTTCTTCAAGACCACTGGAACAGGAGTAATAGGGGCCCTCTTCGTGGATCCCAACAGGCGAAAGCTTTCAATTGGACGATCTCTTCACAACCGAGCAATACGCACACTGTTACAACGAGAAGGTGCAAAGCGCTTCCAACTTGGCTCTCGTTTGCCGAGTATATTCTTAGGAATCCCAACTGGCCATGGGGTCGAGCGAAGGCGACTACGAGGTTGGTTCGCCAATATGGGCTGGAATACAGCACTCTCTCGTCCGGTTTGCAGCATGGTGGCACGGAATCTGTCTACATGGGCTCCACCAGAGGGTATGGCAAAAAGTCTCGAAAGTGCCGGCGCCAGATTTGATTTGGTCTACGGATGGGACTACTCTGGTCCGATTCTAGACCATATCAGGACTAGCAACAGACAAGGGCTATCAGAGGTTTACAAGCTCGCGCTTAACGACCCAACTGCTTGTGGTATCATAAGAGCCACAAGGCCAGAAGATGGCGCGCTCGTGGGTACTGTTGTGTTATACAACATGCAGGTAAGACACGAGGATCATATGCTATTGTCTTGCTCAAACTTGTACTAATAGAATATAGTCACATATTGCTGAATATATGCCCGGGATGAGGGACTTGAACGAAGCGACTGGTGGAATCTCCTCTCCAGTAATTTCGCCTGCGGTTGGAGATTACTCAACCCTTCTCCAAGGACTGATACTGCTTGGAATGCGTCAGATCAAGCAACAGGGGTGCACAGCTTGTATTTTGGACTATGTAAGATGTCTTTCCTTTATCAAGCACGAGATCAAATACTGACAGTTCGATGCAGATGGATGGCGATGGTAATTTTGATGGCTTATCAGCAATGGGGTTCGATGTGCTTCACACTTTTGATGAATGTTCGGCAGATTCCGTAACTTGGAGTATGGTGCCACCCTCTTAACGATCGCATGTTTGCCCCTTTTTTTCTTCTCTTTGAACGCGACTGCTCTCGTAATTTATGCCGGCGCGCAAAGTGCAAAAAATATCCAAGGATGCGCGATGCTGCACAGTCTCCACTCTGTCGCCGTGCGCATGTCAGCCGCATGCCTTGGACAGGGAAACATTGGACAAAAGCGCCTGGTAATTGGATGGAGTTGGCCAACCCTGGATATGTTTTTTATCCTTATTGAAGCGACTGATCACCTGCTAGCGGCGCACGACAACCGTCCTCTAAAGCTTGAGATTAGCAGGCAAAGCGAACGGGGGATTTTCAGTTTGGTTTCGAGCCTTGTATCAGTATACCACAGTGGGGGGTATGCCTTTTAGGTTCTAACATATCGCTGCAACTGTTATCAATAATCTACCTCAATCACTTAATGCACCACTGACCCTCCCAAATCATATGCAAAGTGAGAATCGGTGGCGTCTTGGTCCGATCCGTCCGGCGTCTACCCGTTGCGGCTCAGAGGCCGACCACCATCCCACGTTCGCCGCATGAAGACGAACGTCTTGCTATCGGCCGGCGAAATCCGTGGAAGTATAGAAGGCAGTGCTCAATCATTCAGCGAATCACGGCGATCAAATCCTTCCAGAATATTACCTGTTTTAACCCGATCGATTTTAGGGTGACCCCACCTTAACGGTAAATTAGATCAGAGTTTCCGCTCACCTGCATCGTGTCCGCGACGTCTGCTTTGCGTGCACTTCGTCACTCCGTATTACCATCCTTCTGTCCCAACCGCCAGGAGCCTTAGCGGGTTACTGCATCGCCAGAGAGAGTCAAAGAGCTTTGGAATATGTTGCTGGCGAGGGCAAATCAGTCCACCAATTTTATCATATGCAGCAAGTCGTGCGACCCCAGCCTGCCAAACCCACTCCCGGTAGGCCTAGAGAGGTGGAAACATCCCAATATTAGCCCTGCCAAAATCATCCTGTCAAATCGCATTGCGCTTGGTTCCCCCCCGTTGCTTTCCAGGTTCTTTGACTTTGTGGTTGTGCCGAAGCGCATAACGAAAGATACTCCTTGAATCTTCAGCGCATACTCGTAGCATCATCACGTTTTGCACTCAACCTGCACATACTTGTATTATCTTTCTATACTAACCAAGCCGTATTGGGTCGTATGCCACCACGCAGCTCCTCGTTCGCCTTTCTCAGCGCCGCGTCGGCCTTCTTCGAGCCATGGAAGGCTTCGATCTTGGGGCTATGAATTACTCGCCCACCCTAATGTCACTCTCCAACGTAACGGCAACGGACACGCTCACTATGCCGTTGCTACCCCTAGATCAGTTAGATCACCATTCAAACTATGATGCAGAGACTTTTGCTGGGTAAGAAGAGCTCTTATCTGCCTTCCGGCACTGCAACTTGGACTCTAATGTTTACCTTGTCTAGAAGCGAAGATGCGACCCAATATGGGCATCTCCCACACACTCCATCGTTGAAACGCTTTCCCTCGACCTACGAGGACCATTTTTCCGACTCTATGAGTCAATACGACCACGCCGTACCTCCAGACCAGCATAGTATGGAAAGTCCGTCCATTGAAAGGGACAACAAACTTCTTAGCTTTTCCGTCCCTACTTCGAGACATGTACTTCTGGATTATACTTACCGAAGGACATCCGTTTCAATATGCGCACAACTTCATGGCATGTTCTTCCTGGCCGAATCACCATGGGCTGCAATTGGCGAAATCTCAACACCAGTTGCAGAATTGACGTGCTATCGTCGCAATCTCTTCCAGATCAGTGGAAATGCCATCCTCCCTCGTGGGTTGCGCTATATCCTTACTGACCAGGGAGAACAAATACCAATCATAGCGCAAGAGTTGACTGTTTCTGCTGTCGAATCTGTTGAAGGCAACTCTGTCAAAATCATATCTGTTCCTTGGAAAACCCAGGCAACGAGTGTGCCGGTCGTGGAAGTCAAAACAGAAAAAGAACCCCAGACGATGCCGCTAGATCTGAGCACTGGGCGAGAGGTGGACTCGGATTTCGTCAGTATTCCGATCTCTTGGAAAAGACTCCAGTTTCGAATAGCCACTGCCAATAATGGACGAAGGAAAGAGTTGCAACAGCACTTTGTAGTCCACCTCAAAGTGATGGCCACGCTGGCTACAGGCGTCAGAGTCTCTATCTGTGAGGTCCACTCAGGAGCAATCATTGTGCGTGGTCGGAGTCCCAGGAATTTTCAGTCACGGAAAGATTTCCCCATCACTGGTGGATCAACCACTCGAAAAGGTGCACATATTCCGGCACCTCCTACGAGAACTTCAACGGGTGATTCTAGTCTCAACCAGCCCAAGCAAGAGCCCAGTTCCGCTGCAAGCGCAATGGAAATACCGCAGGTACCGTTTCAGTACATTCACAACGATGTCCACGTATCTCCAGATTTCTTCGAATGGAAAGTGCCTGTTGGGCAGATGGGTGCTATGACTGCTATTCCTCCCGAACCGCCATTTACCATGCAGCCGTCCCCAAATGCATATGCTCACTCAAGTCCTGATCTGCAACGATATCCTCTGGTCAAACCCCAGCACCTTCCCTCACAACCAATTACCCTGTCCCTCACAGACGAGGGGCCAAAAAAAGATGATTCTTCAGAAGGAGGTCCTCGGAAAGCGCCGCGCCTTTCACACGTCTCCGCTCGGCCACCCTCTTTTTCCATAAGTCTGATTAGTGGTGGCGATGAGAGCGTTGATTTTCTCTACGAGTACTTTCCGCTTGGTCTAGATGATTGGATGCCTCCTGTGGACGCTGTTTACCGTCCCCACGTCGTACACCACACCAATCTACCCTCTGATCCCAAGGCACTGGCTGTGAAAAATCGGTCAAAGAGGTACTTTTCAGAGGACCAACCTTGATAGCTGAAGCGTCGTTTCGCACCCTTCCAGTTCGAGCGTATCATCAACATTCAGCTCAGCTTCTGTAGGACTCGACCAGCGCTGTGTATCGCCAAAAATGGGTACAAATTCGATCCACCCATCGTTGCATGTCATTCATTTGACCACACAATGCGGTACCAAGATAATTTGCCCCATTTGTGGGAGGTTCTTAAACTCGCCATTCCACACAGTGGCGCCCCACCCCCTTCCACTGCTCATGCTCCACATTCTGTGGACTTCAAAATGGTTACCTGTAAGTAGTGCTCTTGGCGCGCGAGGTGCTCGTCACATCCACCAGACCACGCGGGCTTCTTGAGCCTTCCGTTGGAAATTGGATTACATACAGTCTTGCCGAAGGACTACCGCTTTCGGTGTTCGAGAATCTTGAGGCTACATGTCTAGTCTGCTACTCTAGCAACTGATGCGATAGGTTGGAGAGCTTGGCATGTTAGCACGGATGCATGACTATAGAACTTCAGAGCAATCATCGCTCAAACGCTCTTTTATTGCGCTTCATCAGTTCATCAAATACCCCACGACTTTTGCCATTGTTCGAAATAGCATATATGTATGAGTATATTGAACATAATTTGGAATCTGACGGCCATACAATAGTTCTAGTTATCTTTCGTTGGAATGGACTTCGTGCATTTTTGCTGTTGTGATTGCACTCTTGATCAAGCTGGTCCTGTCCAACCTTCGTCCCCTTTCACCAAACGGGTCACGACATCAAGAAATTGGTCGCGAACCAAAAGCCACGTACTCCGGCACACCACAGCGCAACACATCCCTGGTAGAACAATGTCCACACACACAAAGTTTCTGCATGTAAGTGCCGAGAACAGAAAATCGATCCAGATCTGTTACTTAGATCGGATGGAAGACACAATGTGACACAACACGTTGACAATTTGGTGTGACACGACTTTTTCATTTGATTTCCGAGCAGCCGGCTCTTTCACTGGCACTTGATTTGATATACTTTCTTAGACTCGCTCATGTCCGAGATATTGAATGTAAGGAGTTTCCCCAAACATTAAAATAAGACATCACTGGATGTAACATTCAGAACGACATTTGCACTTCAATCCGGTGTCGTACAAAATCTCAAATCCGGGACGGAATTTTTTTGGCCAAATGACTCTCAATTAGGATTCCTACTTTCGAATATCTCTATAGTTCTGATAGTGTTCTATAAGTCCGAGTGTCTGTTTGTGGGTATTGCGCATATCATTACCTCTTCGTCAGCAACTTCATCATCCTCGTGATATCCATGACTGTCGTCCTATCTAGCAGATTCGTGACACCCACCAGCCCTGCTCAAAATAGATCTATTTGGTATCAGTCCCTTAGATTCGTTCCGTTGCGATCTGATGCAAAAGAGGGTATGAGGTTGTTGAGAAGCCCGCTATATCACCTCAGGTCAAACTATTCCCTCCGATAAGCAGTTGCCCGAATCATTGTCCCTCAAGACAGCAAACAGCTACTGCAGCACCGAATATTGCTGATTCGTAAGCAACCTCCAGAATCACCGAGTTCCGATTACCACCAGACAGTTCCACCAAGTCGTCCAGAAACGACTGACAAGTAGAGCGGAATGCTGGATATCTTTCTATCACGGATCCATTGCATCCTATTGAAACAGTATCTGCAGTTGACGGTACCAAGTTCTCTGCTTCAGTCCGCAAGAACCACAATGCATGGATACCCGTAGCTAAATAGGCTGCTGCTCTACGAGAAACCAGTTGGCAGACCTGGCGAACATAGTGAAGATCTGGTACACTGGGTGGAATTCGCAATGGATGATATTTTTGGAATGCTGCCGCTCCTTTTGAAAGGTGTGGTGAATCGTCCCTGAATTGCACAGTTTAGCAACTAGTAAAATTGTGTAAGTTGGAAACTCACTCTTCTATTGCTGCCATGATACCAGTATCAAACGCGTAGGGTTCTAGAAAATGGTCCGGCAATTGCCCTCCAAATAGCGCTTTCGTTTGTATTGCTTCCAGCAAAATTAAACGGGTGATCTCGCCAAGGTAACGTCCGCTTATCAAGTATTCCAAGGGTTGAAAATCCGGAGCTACATGCGTCACGTTAAGATAGTCATCCCACCGTGTCGTTGGTAATATATTCTTTCCGAACATGCTGAGCTCGGTATTTACGAGGACCTGTTTCGCCTGGTCATGCCAGCTCTGCGGTCGTTTCCCGTACTTGCTGTGTGCAAGTGCTGATACAGGGAGCACAACAGCCATGTTTGTACCAGTCCCAAGAATCAAGGCTAGGCGAGTAGCTTCGTCCTCGTAGGCTCGTGTTAGAAGCGTTGCTGTGCCGTCGTTGACTACGGCGTCGAGACGGACGTTCAAATTCTATCGACAAATGTAAATATGTGCCTGATATCCGGCATCTCTTCTCCACGAACCTTCTTTCTACATGCACGCATGATCAAATCTCGAATATCTTGTCCGAGCACTCCTTTGGTTGCGCAAAAGCCTTTGCCCATATCTAAAAGGGTAGCTCCGCGCACTGAAGTCTGCCTAGAACTTTCTTAGGACAGTATCATGAGACACAGATGTGGGAAGACGTACTCCACAGGAAAAGACCACGCCAAACCCATTGCGATTACACTCGAATCATGCGATATGCGAACTTCTGGATCCTCTAAAGTCTCGCATATCCTCTCGGCGATCCAGTCAAAGAAATCGTGGCCTGACAAGGCTTTGACGCGAGCATCTATACGATAGCTCAACATCTTCTTTATTTGCATACCGTCTCGATGCCTACTCCGACCATTCAAAAATACTAAGGCAACACGAAAAGTTGAGCCCCCCACGTCTAGAGCCAAGTATGTTCCCCTCTCCTCTCCAGTCGGTAATGTGTGATTGTATGAAGGTAGCATAGAGATATCACTGCACGCCAGATTTTGTTTGAATTGCGCTTGCAGCTTGTTAGACATGGCCAGCATGTTTGATGACCGGATCGGAGCCTCGAATTGGCGTGTGAGGTCTCGAAGAAAGTCGTCCATTTTGCTCTTGTGAGGCTGAAGTGCATCGCGGTGTATACGCTTCGAGGACCGTATAGAGGGAAGGACAGTGTTTATGAGCGATGGTACCATCACGATTCGTTCGGAATCTGCAGCGAGCAATTGCCAGACCTAAGCATAAGAAAATGTCTGGCCAAGGTCTAGGCAGCGAGTGTATAGGAGCGTCCAGGCTGTGGTGTCGTATAATGTTGCTACAACTACACTCTGCAGTCGTAGATAAGTAGGATACAGTTCAAATTATAGCTTTTACCGACTATCTCGGTCTCAAAGACATGAATGTTTCAACGGTCTAGATGGATGTGATGGTGAAGTTGGGGAGAGGACCAATGCTGGAAGTGGGCGCGCTCGCATGACTGTGATACGAGGGAACGAGAGTGTATTATCAAGCTGCCATTCGCAGTGGAGGCCGAGGAGGGTAGGATTAGCACGGCCTGGTCGACAGAAGTTTAGAGGTTTGGGAGTTGTGGTGACTGCATGGGTCACAGAGAGTGCTTAGCTAGGAACAATGCTCTCGTCAAAGCATCAGCTATGGCCAAACCGAATGCTTGAACAGCAATCAACGCAAGGGTGGGTCTGCGGTGAAAACTCTCTTCCTGCGAACGCCGACTGGGTCTAGGAAAGTAAGCCTGGCTCTACGGTGTGATCTTACACGGCTTCAAAGATGCGATCTCGGGGTTTCAACGCGACGTTGTATTTCTGACCCCGACACCCATGACGCCGCATCCTTCTCCAAAAAATAGGTTCTAGAATGCTTTTTGGGCAGCATCACCAACCGGCATTCGGAGACAGTTTCGCCTTCTCATTTCTCATCTTCATAGATGTAGGGAGTGATAGAATAGCAAGAGCAGCGATCACATTGGAGGTCCGATGGAAGTGCCCCCGCACGTGGTCCCCCATTCCGAAGGAATTCATTGTGATACGGGCTCACACTTACGAAGTACCTTGGGTCGTATCTGTATAAATTCAAGCAGGCCCTCAACCTATACTTCTCGTACGACCCTGAAGTGCAACAATACTGCCAGCATCATGCCATGAGATAGGGCTTGGCTACATCGAGAGATTTGGTCCGTTTCATACAAATTTGTCGTCATCAGCCTCTGAAGATCTTCCTATACCAGGACTACTCGCCGAAAGTTAGGACAGTATTATTGCTTATACTACTGTTACACCGGAATGCCAACATAGCTCAGACTTGATGAAATTGGTATCAATTGCTTCTGCGTATGAGCCTTGGCACATAAGCTACCCTCAGTGGTTACTCTTGTTCTCAATGCGAAAGCTGTGATTTTCTCCAAGAGAAAGGCATATTCCAGCAACAAAAGCAAATGGAAGAGCTCCGACGAACAGCTTATTGGAAAAGTCAAGAAAATTGCACGTAGTGATGCTACCCCAGGACAAACTGACGAAAGTAAGAGATTGCATGGCCGTTTATATACCACGGAATGAATTCACCAGGGACGGATATTTTGTGTGCAGAATGCACAATGGTGATGTATATACATTTACAGAAACCCTTGGTTTTCCCCGTCTTTAAGGACCATCAACAGAGATTCGTTGATCGAAATACAAAATATAATCTTGCTATGCGGACTCAAGAGTAAGCCACGCCAACTGAACGTAGATTTTAGATCCAGCGGAAACCTGGACACCCTCTTCGTCTTTATATGTACCTAGCAGCCTGCCATCCTTATCTTTTACACCACATGATCCTCCTTCAACTTTCATTGTTATATCCTCGTCAACCTCGACTATAATAACTTCATGGAAGGTGCGTTTGCCCTTTAGAGCAGAAGCCTTAGTCGGCATGATAGATCTGACGACCAGCGACCGGTAAGCTCTGAATTAGAAGAGGCGGATGGAACGATTGAACAGGCGTAAGAACTGCTATATTAGTTATGTCAGCATATTCTCTAAGAGTGTAGAACGGCGAGTAGCTAGATAGAGATAATCGCTCGTAGCGTATACCTAATAAAAGGTCTTTAACCTAAGCTGAGGTTGTTGAACCTGTTCTGTGATCGTTAGCAGCCTTGGAAAGGTTTCTGCTGAAATACGCTACTATCAAGGAATCTAAGATGGTGATGTTAGAATTTGGCAGTACGGAATGACACTGGGAATAAGTAGGGATTAGATTATCTGCCTCAGCCGGAGAATTCTTGCCGTTGGTGGTCATTTTCCCCGCTAAGTTAGAGTGTCACAAGTGAGATAGTGACACATGCAAATGAGAAAATTGACACTCCGCGAATATTGAGCGTCGGGTAATACAGTAGCACGAGATGAGATTGAACATTCCGTGACTCTACCTGATGTGCTGAGCGAGCACTTCCCGAGATAGTAACTTCAGCTGTATTTCCTCGACTGTGCATAGAGGGTTTCGCCTTCTTTGACATAATGCATTACATACAGCACATCGAGCACTACTCCCGCTAAGCAGCCTGAGAAGTATATATACCGACTAGAAATTGACAAAATATAACTAAGATTAGTCTCAGCCCACCTTTTCTGAGCGGACAATGTGGCTATCAAGTGCACTCGTTGGTGCAACATCTTCCAAGGTTTCATCGGTAAACTTCAGATCCTCTTCAAGAGAAACGGAATCCTTGATCTTGAAGAGTACTAACGGAAGAGCCAAAAGGAGCCCTCCAGCGAGGAGAGCCCAGCATGATGCGAAGAGGTTCATAAAAGGGACTTTGTTCGAATCCAACCGCCAAATGATGGCCGCGCCAGCGGATTGGATTCCCTTGTAGAAACCTGCAAAGTTGGCAAGCTTCCGTCCGTTATTTGTAAGAGCACCCATGTACCTACCCCGTGTAAGCTACGCTAATGCACTGAAAGAATCGTAAATACTTACCAGTACACTGCAGTCTGCCAAGCAGCGTCGTAAAATCCATAGAACATGTAAAGGACCAAAGGTCCACCATATCCCGGTGTTGTCCAATCATATATGACAGTATCTGGATTTGGATTTTTATGATTAGTATCTTCGCGAGTGTAACCCTTTTGGAACTTATATCCTCCGCCCCAGATTGCAAATGTGAGCGCAAAGAGCGCTACCCACACTGCTTTGGCACGGACAGTGCGGCGTATTGTCGGGATGTCTAACGCGTACCCGAAAATGTAAGCCCCAACAATTTGCATGATATAATACACCGTGTTATTGAGAGCAGCCGTCCTAGTGTTAAACTTCGCCCCATTGACGCCGTTGAACTGATAGGCGTAGAACCAATTAGAAGCGAAAAACATGGGAAACAGAAAGAGGATATATGGGTCAGATCTGAAAACCTCATACAAGCCCCAAATCTCGGTCTTCCAGGTGGGGTTTTTCATGAGAATGACATGAGATCCATCATCTCGAATGACGTTCTTCGCATCTACAAGGGCCCAGGCCAAAAGGGCACCGAGTATAGTGAGGATCAGAAAGCCAATATACGTGCCGTCTGAGACAGTTGCCTTCTCCGTGGTATGGATGTTTTCGGCAAGCGGGATCTGATTTCCACAAGTTAGCTCAAGTCAATCGAAACAAAAGATTTCGACTTACCAAGCAGCCAATGACAGCCCCTAAGTTGAAAATCATCCAGAACCAACTGATGTACTTTCCCTTGGAGTTCTCCGGAGGATACGACATCATTATGGCCCCTTGAGCTGTCCATAGCAGACCAGCGCATACACCCAAGATGGCGCCAGCAGCAACAGTGAAGCCATAATTTTGTGTATGCTTATAGCTCAAAAAGGATCCAACGTAAATGCTGTAGCCTAGTCCACCAAAAGACAGCGCAGTTTTGATACCAATCACATTGGTGAAAGTGCCGGCAAAGAATCCAATGACAGCAAAAGTCGAGTACAAGGCGCAATTGGCATCATCGGCTGGTTTTGGGTCAATATTTCCACCACCTCCCATACCCGAGAGCGCATTGAACATTCCTGGGCAGAGGAAGCAGACGAAGGCGACCACACCAAGCTGAATTGGCGGAGAAGCGTAGCATGGTATGGTGAATCGTCCTATCTTGCGGGTCCGATATTTCCATCCCGTTGGCTGTGAATGGACTCCAGTTTCTCCTGTTGGATCTTGAGACAATCGCGCAGATGTTACAGAGTGCGGAGTACCGCCCTTTTCGTGGGTAGCGTCTGCCATGGTAGAGACCAACAATTAAAAGCAGAAGGAGGTCGTCTTCAGACCTGGCGATGAATCAAAGATTGAGGTAAGCTCTCAATGCCAAGTGATGGATATGAAAAGAGAGTATTGTTAAAGTGTGGAGCGCAAGGATCCCTAAAGACGATCAGTGAGGGCCCGGTAGATATAGCAATTGGCAGCTCTAGAGAACAGGTGAGGTTGCACGGCTTCCTCGTGCACACACCTCACACGACCAACGCCATTCACTGAATACCCGTTGGTACAGCAGGTGGGTAGGCAATCGGGTATGAAAAGCTAATATAGGCTTATTTGCGGGGCGCTCCTTCCAGGAACTCGGCATCGTTTTCCAATCCCAGTTGGGAAGGCACCACTAACCCCAGTTGAGAAGGAAAGTTCGATGAAGAAAACGTCCACCTTGCTGCACTTCTGCAGGAGTCGAGCCAAAAACAGTAGGTAGGCCGCCCAGAAACAGCGCCTCTTTATCCTGCCCCAGCCAATGTGATAGTGAGCGATAAGTCCTGCGTTAGGTTAGTTTCATGGGGTGCGGGGCGTTAGTGGCGTTTCTGCTCGATGTAACCTCACCCTGCTTATGCCGATCACCACCTCGTATCTCTGTTCAGGAAGCCCATAATATGATAACGTGAATCATGCACTAGGACTGCTGGCAGAGGAATAGTGACTCCTAAAAGCAGGTTCTAAATCGGGACGTGATAACCACACGTTACTTAGAACTCAAATCTGGACGACCATGGTGTAACACCAGGATTCCTTCCAGATAACAAGGTTCTAATGGCTAATCGCGGGCCTTCCTTCCGGTACTTCCACCTCGTGGTCTTTCTGGAGATTTTATATGGGAGGTACGACAGTGATGTCGCGCAAGGGACATGACGATGGTATGACAACGATTTATCTATTAAATCTGTGATTTCTGCTTTATCAAAATAAGTGAATCAAACAACAACAAGAATCTGCATTTTATTACCGCAACCCTCATCAAATACATATCCTAAATCGACATGTGAGTACAAGAAAACGCCTCCTTTGATCTGAAGCTGATACTAATTCGCTGACAGGAGAGTCATCATCCGCAAAGACGCCCCAGAAGCGTCTGTGTATGTAGCCTCGTATATCATAGGTATGCGTTGCCTTCCAACAATAAATCATATTTTTTATATGCATGATCCGTGTGCTAAGTGACTATGTGTAGAGCGTATCAAAGCGTTCCGTCCCACTCCCTCAAAGCCTTTCGTGCTTGGTCTTCCAACAGGGAGCAGTCCAGAACTTGTCTACAAACATCTCGTCCAAGCCTATAAAAATGGCGAGATCTCATTTCAAAATGTCATAACCTTCAACATGGTGAGTGTGAGCCTACTCAGCCTTGTCCAAATTAGTGCAAGAGTCTAACAAGGGACCAATTACAAAGGACGAATACGTCAACCTACCTCCTACACATCCCGAGTCGTACCACTCCTTTATGTATAAACACTTCTTTTCTCACATCGACATCAATCCTTCTAACGTTCATATCCTTGATGGCAACGCACCAGATCTTGCACGAGAATGCGTCATGTATGAGGAGAAGATTCGTCGTTGCGGCGGCATAGAACTATTCCTTGGCGGGATAGGTTCAGATGGTCATATTGCTTTTAATGAGCCTGGGTCAAGCTTGAATAGCAGGACTCGCGTAAAGACATTGGCATACGAAACCGTTGTTGCCAACTCGCGTTTCTTCGACGACGACGTGGAAAAGGTGCCGAAGATGGCGTTGACAGTTGGTGTCGCCACTGTTCTTGATGTAAGTATGACTAATTCCTATTCAAAAGCATAACCATATTGACAGAGCGAAATCAGGCTCGCGAAGTAGTGATCATCGTCACAGGAAACCACAAAGCCGCGGCTCTGCAACAGAGCCTCGAACAAGGAGTCTCGGCCATGTGCCCTTTCTCTGCGCTCCAACTCCACGAGCGCGCTTTGATCGTCGCAGACGATCCCGCCACCATCGAACTCAAAGTGAAGACAGTAAATTACTACAAGTCGATCGAAATGATCGCCAATCAAAATGGCTTCACGCAAACGATACGGCCCCAAGTCGAGATTGATAATACCAGCAAGAGCGTCAAAGAAGAGCTTGATAGTCCGGTACCGAGTGTTGCCAAAGAAGGACTTCTTGCTAAACCCGAGAATGTAGATTTGCAACATATGCGTTCTCCTACACCTGAACTGATGCCCGATCGAATGGCTTCGCGGTTGGCCAATGGGTATGGGAATGGGTTGGATACTGGAGAGGTGCAGTTCCAGAACATGAGTTCTAGAGTTGCTCCTTTGGCTGGCTAGCGCTAATGTTAAGAAGTACACTGTCTAAGACTGCGCAAGTTGTGACCGGATCGGGTAGGAACAATGTCTAAATTGCAGATACGTAGAATTAGTAATTAGTGCAACGCGACCTGAAATACTAGTATAGAGCGTGAGGATAGAATGAACCTAAGTTCTGTTTTTTTTGGCTGTGCAGGCAGTTATCAATTTGGTAGCTCTATAGTGAAAGTCTGTCCGTACACCAACATCTAAGGCCCTTTCCCAGCTTGACTAGAGCGCCACTGCAAAAGTACTTGCTCGCTGTCTCCGAATGTCATATGAGCCTCAATTGAGTTCCGCATAAAAATCCCACGGCCGAAACGAATGAGCGGCCGTTGGACAGTAAAGTACAATAACCATAATAAATGAGAGTGTAAAGCTGTGCGAGCAATCCGTATCACCATCAGACATCGCACTTTGCAAAGCAAACACACTAACCCATCAGCATTTTAACGGCCGTCATAGAAACGTGAGCCTTTTCTGAGCCACCCAAGGCACTCTGGTCTACCTCATCAGGATAAAAGAAAGCGGCCAGACTGAAATACTCATTAGTGAGTGTTGGAATATAATTGAGTATGATGACTTACGCAATGATGACATATGCTGCAATGAGCAGGGTACCCTCGAGGTAATTGCTCCTACCATCGAGAACCAAGAAATTGACCACAAAAGCTGTTGCAAACAACGAGACAGTCTCAAACAAATTGAAGTAGAGACTCATCCCTTTATTCATGCACCAGCCAAGAATAACAACCAGTGGCGTAACAAACAGGGCAATTTGAATGCTACTACCGACAGCGACACCGATTGCGAGATCCATTTTGTTCTTTGCAGCAACGGTAACAGCCGTGACGTGCTCGGCGGCATTGCCAACAATAGGCAAAATGATTAGTCCGATAAAAGCCTGGCTAACGGTAGATTGTTTTGTCATCTCCGGAATGGCATCGACAAGAAATTCGGCACATAGAGCCACGAGACCAGTACTTATCAGAAGCATCATGACCGCTGCGGTACGAGACATGTTCTCGTCGGCTTCTTTTTCCGCTTGAGGTTCGGAAGCATCGGTCTCCGTGCGCGCTTTGCCAGGGAACACAGATCGAGCGACAAAAGGTGGCAAAGGACGAGCATCTTGCGTGTTGCTAGTCTCGTTTAGTCGATCTGGTAGAGAACTGGTGCGACGCAAGACAGGAGCAGCACCTGTACGTGATGCCATGCGGACTGGCCGTAAGGAAGGCGATCCAGAAGGCTGAGGGTCGACAAAGACATTTTGAGACAACAGTTTTGGCAAAGCAGGACGTGGGAATGGCTTAAGCGGTGATTTCTTGGCGGCAGGCGCTGCACCTTCCTTGAAGTTGACATCTTCGGCAAAACCTACGGCGCGAGGCGAAGGAGCATCAGTGGTGACATTTGCTGGAGTTTCGACAGGAGGTTTTTCGGAAAGATCCATTGCAGGCTCCGGTAATGGGTTCTTGCCATTGTGCTTGTGCTTTCGGTGCTTCTTCGACTTCTTCTTCGGCTTCACCTCGGGAGAGGCTGGGCCGGGAGATGTTGAAGGTATGCCGTTATATGCATCTTGCATATCGCGGTGCTTTGGGGCATTGAAATCCTTCTGCTTATGTCGAGTACCATCTGTGTCTCCTTCATCTCCACTCAAAATGTCAGGCAAGGTAACACTACCACGGCGGGACGTTTTGATCGCTTCATCAAATCCAGTAGGCTCGCTAGTAGGGGAGCTGACGAAAGAGGGCAACGATGGAGCTTCGGTAGAACTCGCGCTAGACTTCCTACGCTTCCGAATAAACCGCTTGATTTTCTTGGCAGTGGTGTGCGATCCATTGGATCCATCAGAGTCAGAAGAACTGGAAGAGCTAGACGAATCGGAGGAAGTTGCTGGATCCAAAAAGTCATGGAGGACTCCAGGATGGGACTCCTCGTCGATTTGCTCCTGGGGCATACTTGAATAGAGGTAGGCATGCGACTTCAATTGGAAGACAAGGAACAAAATGTAGACCAAAAGCAGGACCTGTAAATGTTAGGATTGATTAGTTATAGAAAGCAAACGTCACTTACGACACTTGTGCCGCGTGATATCTTCAAGGTGTATTTGTCCGCAGACGAAGAATTGCTGAAAGAAGCGTGGAAAGCCGTCTAGTACAAAATAAGCGAGCAGATCATGGCTTGTCACACGGAGTACATACCGGGAGTAGTAAGCTCATGACACTCAAACTGAGCAAGCAGGCACTCATCTGGGTGACGGTGCTGTTGTAAATTTGTTCTCGATAGCGAAGGCCGCCGAGGACGAATGCCATCCCCAAAATAAGGAGCAAGTTTGCAAGAATCGAGCCAAGCAACGCCGCTTGGACGACTCGGATTTCATTCTAATAACAAGTTAGCTGTTATTTGTAGCTTAGCAATCAGAGGAGTAGAACGTATTCACCTTGACGAGAGCGATGCTGTAGGTAAAAAGAAGACATAGTAAGCAATAGTTCAATTTAAGCAGAGAATGTGATCACAGCAAGGGAGGCAAAAACAGCATTTGCGAGAAGAAGCGCGTCCGAAAGACGATCTACTGCTTAAGGCTGGGTAATTTACATACATACTGTTCTCAGTTAGCACGTGGCAACGCGTTTGATACAATGGTCTAAGCTTACAAGATAATAAGTTCCACCGCGTTACCAAAGGAGACATTCAGGAGTGCACCTAGAGTGTCTCCTAATCTGCTGGCAACGCTCTCGGTGGCAAATGCAAGCATTCCAGCTAGAGGAACGATAGCGACCGCGTTCATAGCAAATACAATGGTAGCATTTAGTCCGGCAGCCTTGACGGCAATACCAATAGGAACAAAGATGAGCAGAACATTGATCCAGCTGTGGAAGAGCGCATCTTTAGTATGGGCACCAAAGCGTCTGGTTCCAGCTTTGGCACGTTTAGATAAGGATAATTTGGGTTTCTCGGCATCGCCAGCGCCCTCTATGGGGGCAGATTCCTCGCCCGCAGCTTTCGTATCGTCTGGGGGAGAGGTGGTGGCAGGACGTGTTGCAGATGTATTGTCGGGCACGTGGGTCTTGAAGGCAGTATCGCCGGTACTGCTGTGCGTGTCATTGCGAAGTGGGGCTGTGGATCCAGAAGATGTAGTTGTGATGCCATCGTCTCCAGCTGTCGGTGGATTTGATGTTGGGAGGATAGGAGCTTGCCTATGCGCAGAATCGTGCCTGTTCCAGGCTAGTCGGTTGGCCCATGAACGAGTACGGTCTGGTGAAGAGTTAGGTTTTCCCATTTACTAAAAGCGCGTAGGTCCGAGGTGTGAAGTTCAAAGAACTTGGGATTTGTGGAGAAAGCAAGAAACAATGTAGGAGGGACCCAAGCTTTAAGTGGCATGCAAGGCGCGCTAGCAAGATTATAGTGGCGTAAGGTCTTCTTACAAAAGTGGGTCATGAGTTGAAGGCGATGGATAAAGTTATTCGCGTGTTGAGCATTAGGAAAAGCAGAAACTCACGCATTGGCTGGCTGTTTGTAAGTAGTATCATCAACAAACGATAAGGCTACTATTTAATTAAGCAGGACCGTTCTTGTTCGTTTCCTGCTGCAGTTTGGTTTGCATTGTGGGAAAGCGCATGTTCGATTTAGCACTTCCCAGTTCATGTACCCTGAATTTACTTTCTTGGATCTTCTTGAATGCAAAAGCTAGTCATTATATTGCACTTCATTGGTTAAATTATTATCCCGACACGCCCGATTCAACGGCTAGCTGTTCGTGTGTTCCAGAATTCTGAACGATTACCACTATTTCATAAAGGGCTCGCCTCTCACATATACTTTTCTCAGCCACAGATGGAGATGCTAGGCGACGTCATAAAACCCGATAGAGCGCTAGTACAGTAATTTCTTTGTGGTCATACCATGTGAAATGGTTGCTGCATTAAGATCAGAGGTTGGGACCTTCTTATCAAGCCCGTCATCGGCTCATCTTTGCTTACTTTCTTTGAACAAAGCTCAGTGTCGGCCGATTTATTCGGAATGCTGAGCTTCATAAATTATGGGACACTCTGAACTCTGTCTGGCACTAGGAATTCTTTGATCTTAGAGAGATTCCAATTTTTTTCACTCCTGCAACATTGCGGATGCAGAGAATAGTAGCTCCACTCAAAGATATTTTCATGACATCTAGCCAAAGAAAGCAAAACTCCATGGGGAGTCCCCTCATCCCTTTCATGCACATTGAATTAGTCGTAAACCAACCAGGCACACAATATCCTCTCTGTGCCCCAAACGCCTTGCCTTAAAAAGGAAAAAAGCAGAAATCTTTATATCCGAATCCTATGCTCTTAGAGCTCGCAATCTCTCCCCAAGGCCATCTTCTTCCTGCTCGGTAGGTCCAACCTTTGTCTTTGCAGGCGTGGCGGCCTCCAAGTCTTGATTCAGTTCTACCCCAGCTTCGTCCGCGACTTGATTCATCAAGCGATCGACATCTTCTTGCGGCGTTCCCACTGCTGTGGCTGAGGAAGTAGCGTTTTCGTAGTATCCAGTAGCGACATCTAGATCTTCGAATTGGGTTTCGAATTTGTCCATTATTGCGGAGATCTAGAAATAGAAACACATCTTAGCGCGAGGTCCATACTACCCAGCTGACCATCCATTACTGAGACGTAAACAATGTATAAGCGTACCTTATCCAGATCCATAGACTTCATAGCCGAATCCATTCCTTTCACCACATTACCCATACTCTGCGAAACTGACCGCATCGTCACCGCTGTCTGTACCCTACTACTAACAGCATCGATGCGCGATGCTAATTTCAGAAGATTCAGCTTCTCGTTTTGTTTCCGTATCGAGTTCTGTGCGTAGATTCGTGCGATATCGCCATGTCCTTGTGCTATGGCCTGTGGAAGAGAGGGTGTTAAATATATATCATGAGAGCTTGTAAGGTCGATTTGGCAGTAATAACATACCTTTTTCAGCTTGGCTTTCTCAGCCTGTTCGTCTTTGCCAGCTTTCGCTGCTTGTCGATTTAATTGCTTTGCGGTGAACTGGGGCCTGATTAGCGCTTGGGCGTCTGAGGGTACGGAAGTTGCTTTACTTTGAGGTTGAAGAGTGCCTTTTCAAGTCCCGACATTGTAGGGTTTGGCTGAAGAGTGTATTTATGGGGTTGTAAGGTGTGGTAGTGAGGAAAGTTCAAGTCCGAGTTAAGTTGGTGGTGGTTGATTGTAGGTGATGCGGCGGAAGTGCGGGGACTTGGCTTTGTCTTTGGTGGGCTTTGTTAAGGGTAAGGCTGGAATAGAATACCGCGAGAACACGAAGATCCAACAGAATGTTGTGTTTCAATAAATAACGCTTGGAGAAGGCATAGACTCGTCACTTGACTACACAGCTTTGATTGTAGGCGTGAAGGATTTGATTTGCTGTTTTCCGGTTGCTGAATTCAACACTAAGTCGGCTTTACAGCCTACTGATCAGCACGCTCATAAATGATTCAAATGGGTCCTTCCCGATCATAGCTGAAGAACTAGAAATATGAACCTTCCTTCATCATCGATATCAAAACGCCTTCTTGCTTCCAAACGCCTTCAAAGCTCAAATGAACATGCTGACCAAGTGAATAATCCATAACGCCCTACCATGGTCCCAACTCCCTGGCCGCACCTCATGCATCTTCGGGCGCAGCGTTGAACTTGTTAGTAGCGGATGCGAATAGCTCCTGCTGCTGCCGGATCAGCTCTTCCTCGGTCAAGCCGCTCTGCTCGATCTTGCTCTGCTTCTTCTCGCGATTCTGCGCAGGCGGTGTTAGTTTTGTAGTACATCTTCAAACTCCAGCAAATATCGGAACTCACCACCATTGAGTTCTTGTGCTCAAATGCAACCTTGTGAATCTCTGGAACGTAGTCTGGATATCCTAGCTGCTCGAGCGCCTTGGTGACATGCTCGCAAGCAATAGTCTTCTTGGCTTCCTTTTCCGCGATCTCGTTGGCTTCTGAAGATATGAGTGTGATGAACTCGACGCAGCACTCAATCAATAGATCGCGTGTCTCGCGCGCAAAGGATACGCCTGGGTCATGAGCTAGGATTTCAGTTATGATTTTCTGAACTGTAGCCTTGGGGAGAGAGAGGTCGTCATTGCCTGCGAAGGACATGATGTTAATATTGATGTAGAGGTTGTTGAATCTGCCTCGTAGAGGGTTTACGCTTGTGTTTATACTCTTCAAATTGGTCGCTCTCCAAAGACTGCTCGCGGAAGAATGGGTAGACTTTGTAGAGGTTTCCGTTGTTGGAGTAAACGTTTGGTGGTGACTTACTGCCGAACTCGCGGTCAGACATGGTGATGACTGAGGGGGCGACTGATGCGTTCCCGACACAGAAATGTCGGTAGAGCGCGGGAATTTCGAGGTTTCTTCATTGTTGACTGGTGGGGGACTTGAGAGCTTTATAAAACTTGTGGAATCCACGATGCACAAATCGTCTCCTAGCGCCAATGCAATGCACAGACCAGGTCCTCCCGCTTGCTTTTCTTTCCAAAAAAAAAAAAAAAGGAGTTTCTTCCCAAACTCAATCTCACAAAGTCAACATTGCATTTACATTTAATGCAGATAAGCCTCATTACTCCGAAGCTCAATGCAAGTCTGGTCACTTTGAAAGTATCTGCTTATCAAATATTGCAACAGCTTGACTGGCGCAATAATTAACTGATGGTACGTCTTTTCAAGCTCACTCTTCCCCCGAAATGAATGATGAACCATCGTGTCGCCCCTATCTTATGAGCCCGACAATGCTCTGTGGTGATTGACCTTCCTAGCCAAACGGATATGTTCTGATCTTATTACTCTTTACAATTACAAACTCCCTCCAAGTTTGCGCCGAGTTTCACTGACAGCTCAGTATTAGTGTCCACCACGAGCCTTCGGAGCACCTTACGAGTGACGAAAATTACAACGACCACGTTCTCTGGCTGGAATAATATGACAGCTCCTCCATCGAACGCATTTGAGTGATGTGGGATCAGAATTGACCCGGTCTACTTCTTCAGATCTTTTGACAGCGGGACATTCTAGGATTTTGGAGTATTTACAATTATTCCAAAGCATCGAAACTAATAACTTATACCCACCTCCTCCGACAATGAATACTCTAGAGCACTAGAAGCTGTGGGTATACTTAATATTTCTAATCCAGCTACGTCAAAACTTTCATATCAGGATTCTGGTGATGACCTGTCCGGCGTTCAAAAGGTCAAGGAGTATGAGGTATCTACTCTTGGAATCAATTTCACGTGCCGCATGAATAGGCTTACAAGCCACCACGGTGTCATTATCACGGGTAAGTTGCTTCTAATTTGTTCTTGCCCTTGCTATGATTAAACAAAACATTCCATGCTAAGACTGAAGACTTACGTCTTATGCTGTCACAAACGTTCCGACTTTTCATCTTTCGAATGAGCATCACCAATACCTTCTATTTATACAACGTCGCTGCCATTGCAACGCTAATTTCGTTGAAATCAGGGAATTGATAAGCCCTTCACTCTTGAAATGCGGCCAACTCCTTATCGTTCCAGCTAGCGAAATAGATTAGCACAATACAGTTACTTTCTTATCATCGAAATCGTACTTGAGAAACTTCCCACTCAGCTCTCTTCCAACCCCAATCGCCAACTTCGCCATGACATTTCCAGGCTGATCAGGTCTCAATAGCTTCCCACTACTCTTCAACATAGCAAACTTTTCCGCGTCCTTTGGGTCCATAGACTTGTGATGCACTTCACGCAATTCCCTCTGCATCTCCGTATCAACAGTTCCAGGTCTTATCGACACAGTAGTGACATCGGGTTCCTCCACTGCAAGAGTCGTAGCTAGGTGGTTCAGTACCGCTTTCGAAGCCCCGTAGCATCCCCATGTTGAATATGCTGATACTGCCGCACCGGAAGAGACTAGGATAATCTTGCCATGAGATTGACGTAGCGAAGGCAATGCTGCTTTGATCTGCCCTTTCGTTAGGAAAATGTCAACTCGAGTATGAAATCGTGACCTACCATAGCAATAGCACTGAAAACATTTACATCAAAAGCACTCCTCCAAGCATTAGCATCTGAATCCGCTATTCTCTTCACTGGATCCAGAACGCCGTGATTAATTATTAGACCGTCTAGCTGATTCCATGTTGATTTGGCAAGATCTACCGCCTGTTGGCCTAGGGAAAAGTCTGCGAGATCGCCTGCTAGTATTTGGACTTGGTCAGGGTATTCTGATTGTAGTTTCTCCAGGGGTTCTTTGCTGCGTGCTATGGCTATTATTTTGTTGGAGGAGGACTTGAGAAGGTGGTTTGCTGCTGCAAGGCCAATTCCTTTACCAATGTGAGCAAATATTACACATTCTCTAGTAGCAGAATATGGCATACCTCTTGATGCTCCCGTCAGGATAATTACTTTGCCTGAAGACATGTTATAAGATATTGCCTGTTATTTTTCGTGCTCTCGAAACTTTCTCCGATTTCGGATTTGATAATGAGGCCGCCTAAGTCCAAATTGAGCTACTGGTCTTGTTCTTCTGGTATAGTTTCTTCTTTCTATTCGCACGGGAGTGTATAGATTATATCTGGCTTTACGAAGAGAAGCAACAATTCAGCAGATATAAGTGCGGAATTGCAACGCACATTTGGATGTTAAACTCCCTGCAGATCTGCCTTCCTCTCATGCAGGGAAGCATCATAATTTCCTGCGCTCTACCACGATCATCTATCCTCAAAGTTTTCATAGCATGAACATGATATCGTTGGCTAGTAAGTCAGGTACCTCTACAGCTGTTTGTACCTTTGCCTCCTGATTGAGAGTTTAAAGACATCGTAATGTCAAATACAATCATCATCGGAACTGGTATCATCGGATGCTCAACCGCATACTACCTCTCTGAATCGCCACGATCGCAAGCACAGAGCATACATTTGGTTGAAGCAGCACCTGAGTTATTCAAATGTGCATCGGGGCTAGCTGGAGGTATTCTAGCTGAGGATTGTTGGTGCCCATGTATGCTCTCTTTTATTTATAACTCGTTAACAACTACATATAGGGTTCTCTCCAGATCTTACTTCTCTCGGCGCGTTATCCTTCAAATTACACAAGGAACTTGCAGAGGCTCATAATGGTAAAGAGAGATGGGGATACTCCCGCAGTACCGCTTCATCACTTTCACAAGACCCAAACTCAACTTTCGAAAGTGGTGGTACAGACTGGTTGAGAGATGGGACTAGTAGAGCTGCGGCTGCTGCTCCAACTGCACATACCAATCATAGCAGGCCGAGTTGGATGACGGAGAAAGAAGGACATAAGCTTGAAGTCATCAGTAAGGAGGGCACGTTTGCGCAGGTCAACCCAAAGGAACTCTGTGAGTTTCTGCTAGGGGAATGCGTGGCCAGAGGAGTTGTATTACACCACCCTGCAAGGGTTGTTTCTGTCTCCAAGGATGCAAGAGACCAACTTGCTAGTGTGCGGATTGTTGCAGCTGACGGAACGGAGAGTGATGGTTCGCATATTTATCCACCTCCTACAAAAGCGATACTAATAAGACAACAGTCCCATGTACACGCCTCATCATAACAGCAGGAGCATGGTCTCCCAAGGTCTTTGCAGAACTCTTTCCGTCTTCACGGACAACACTTCCCATATCATCACTCGCTGGTCACTCTATAATTATGAAATCACTGCGATGGACCAAAGAGCATGAGGATAAAGGATGCCATGCTGTATTCGCAGTGGATGCAGCTGGTTACTGTCCCGAATTCGTTAGTCGTATCGGTGGAGAAATTTTCTTTGCTGGACTGAATTCCGCTATGATTCCACTGCCGAATTTACCTACAGATGCAAAGATAGAACCGGAGGCTATCAAGCAGTTGAAAGACACTGCTACGGCTTTATTAGGTGCTCCAGGGAAAGAGGATGATATCAAGGTTGTTAAAGAAGGACTGGTACAGATCACATGTGCTGTTCCATCAACTCTCGATGCTAATGATTTCAGTGTTTCCGACCGATAACGCCTAAGGGTCGACCTATCATAGCTCGAATACCTGATGCCCGACTTGGAGGCGCTATATCCACACGCAGTGGTGCAGAAGGTGGTGTATTCGTCTCGGCTGGCCATGGACCGTGGGGCATTGCTCAGAGTTTGGGAACAGGTAAGGTTCTATCAGAAATGCTTGAAAACCAACCTACTTCCGCGAATGTGGATGGTCTAGGCCTTTTTTGACCACTCAATATGATGGCTGATATCATGCTCACACCGTGAGTATTGCAAGTACTGGGATCCGGTATTACTTCCAACACCTGGAAGTAGCACCAGGAATTCCCGGAGTAGGAGGTGCTTTATCTCACGGTGGTTCCGAATCGCATATCAAGAGACGATCAAACCACATGACATATGTCGGGGAATTATTAAATACCGACGGGAAGGCTGACCATTCCGAGCTCGTCCTTATGGGAATGTTATATCGAAGTCTCAGCGAGGCATTCCCTGCTCTGAGGTGGGTACGTACCTGAAAGCTTGAGGTTACAGCTGGTCCAATTCGAACTTCGAAATGCTGTCTGATTCTTAACATGGGAAACATAAAAGCTCGGGTAGGCTCACTGCCGTTGACGATGAAGCCTCTACGTAGGCATGTTTGGGATAAATCACTATCACTGCGTTGAATATTCGTCCTACGCTGAGCAGAATGCATGCTCAAATCCGACTCTGGTGAAGATGGATATGGACTTTCATAAACGCTCGAGGGGCAGTTTGCAAGACTGAGGGATTCGACCTACACAATGGAGATCATTTATTGCGACGAATTTGTGTTCCTCTAGTCTAAAAAGTCGGTTTTTCCCAATCGAAAGTTATTCCAAGATGGTTTCAACAACCACCCCTGCACGCGCCACAACAGCGTTCCGAATCAGTCTCAGAACAACAACAGCTGCGACACTCCCCGTCCTACGTCTTCAACGTTGCGATCTGATCACGCTTCACAGATCTGATCTCATCCCAGGTCTGTCCAACATACGATATAGATATCATAAGAAGTTGGAAGCAACAACAAATCGTCCTTGAAACCCTTCAATTACAGGCCAAAACAACATCGTCACTCAATGACAACGGCTACGGCTTCATTTTCTATCGCGTAATATATCTATCTTTTATCTTAGTCCAATCCCCACTCGGGTCCGTGAATAATGTTTCAATGTGCAGTACCCACTACATTTCAAAGATTCAAAACTTCCTCACCGGAAGAAACGGAAGTATAATCGAGTTGAGAAGTGACCAAGCCCATGCTTCACGTTTCTTATGGCGTCTTGACGGTTTGAAAATTCAATCCTTGCCAAGTGTCTGAACGGTTGCTATATCTTCAGTTGTTTGCCATTGTAGGCACTTTTCCTTCTTACGGCCTGGCGGGTGTTGGCTTTCCTCCTATACCCTTGACGTAATTTTTTACTTTCGTACCGTGCCATTATGTTTTCGTTCAATTCGCCACGGACGTTGGGCGTTGCTTTAATGCTAATATGCTCTGCTTTTGCGAAGAAAGAGAGCGAAATCCTCGCTGCTTTTGATCAGCCGGTGCAGATCTTTGGAAATGTAAGGAATCGAAAGGGACAGTTTGAGAATTAATGCTAACTTGAATTAGATGATTCTGAATGACATTGATTTCGTGGATGGCCTGAAAGTGGTATGTGGATATTCGGTCGCGCCCAATGTATCCGGGCTGACGAATGGTGAAGCAAATTTATTCTCCAACAAACAAGAGCCTTACAGTCACGATGAATAATAAGCCACTGAATGGATCTTTCGTCACCGGAACAACTGGCTCAAATTTCAGAACCATACGCGGATTCTCTTACATGTTTAAGACGAACGAACCTTCAACAGACTTGATCGCAAAAGTCGAGATCCCATACGACCCTTTGAGACTTCAAAATGCAACCATCGACCAAGCCAACACGTTTGTTGCTAAATTAGCTGATGACAAGAAAGCGTGGATGATTATGGATAATATGCGAACTGTTCAGAAGTAGGACGAAAACTTAGATAAACATTCCAAGGAGACTAACTTGTATTAGGTCGGCTTTCAAAACTTCGATGAGCCAGATGACTTCCATCGACGGAGAGTATGTTATCCTAGGACGAAATTCGCAAGACATTGGCAATATTTTCGTTCCATTCGGAGAAGGAGATGCTTTTAGCGTGAACATTACTGGTGGTCCAGGAAGACAGGATGCTGAATTCGCAGACGGTTTGAGGTTTGCGATTGAATCTGATAGGACTATGAGGATGAATGTCAAGCTCAAGTACCCCATTTCGACAGAGCAGATCCCAGAGGGCATGATTTCACTGAGTGAGTAGCAGCCGGCGGCCTTGTATGACATTTTACTGACGAAACCAGATAACTATGCGTGGGTTGTAAACACGACTGTTGCTGCTAATATAGATGTACCTCTTGCACCTGCACCACCCGCAGCGGGTAGTGCAACTGGCATGGCTACTCTAGCTCCAGCAGCAAATCCACCACCAGGCGTGCCTATTCCAGGACCGCCCGGTGCTGGAATGCCTCCTATGCCATCTCCCGCAATCTCTGGTGTAAGTGCTAAGTTTGGGCTAGCTACGTGATCACATCTAATTCAGCTTTAGATACCGCCTCTGTCTCCACCAGTTTCTAGTGGTATGCCAGGGATGCCAGGTCTGCCCGCTGCAGCGGGACGGCCAGGTTTTCCGTTCGGGTCTTTTGGAAGTGTTAAACGCCAAGCACCCGCTGTTGGTCCTGAACCAATTGCTCAACCTGATCCAAACGCTCCATCTGCATCACCAGCGGCACCTCTACCAATTCCAGCTGCTCCTTCACCATCACCGATTCCTTCCTCAGCCTTACCGGCCGCACCTAGTGCATCTTCAGCGGCTCCTAGAGCACCTCCAGTTGGTTCTAGTGCATCTCTCGCCGCTCCGAGTGCATCTCCATCAGCTACTAGAGCTCCAGCACCACCACCGTCTGAGCCTCAACCTAAGCCAGCTCCCACAGCTGGGGCAGGCCCGGAAGCCGGAACTGTCAGTGTTGCGCAGATTGACTTCCCAGGTAAGTAACCTAGCATATATCTATGCCATCCGAAGCGATACTAACATAGAGCGAAGTGAACATGCAACGCCTCGCCGCCGCCCTACCCAAGGGCCAGAATGGCGGCAACATGAACCCCCAAAACCCATCAAGTATGTCCGGTCTTAAATTCACAATCGGCCGCCGTGCCCTCGGTGCCGCCGCAAACGATCGCTTCGAACCCGCCGCAATGATGGTAGCAGGAAACGGCAACGCCGCCAACGCCGAAAATATGCAGATGCAGCTCGTGAATGGTCGTCTCCAATTCTCGGGGGTGACAAAGCTAGATGGAGAGTATGTCATTCTAATTCCAGCGGAGCAGGGAATTGTAGATGGAGGAGGCAAGACGGGGAAGGCGGAGATTGGACTTAAGCAGACTAGTTCTTCCGGGAGGAATGAGGTGGAGTGGAAGTATGTGTTTGCTGTTGTGGCGCTTATCGGGGGGATGTTGTCTGTGTGATTAGAATATGGTATATGCCTTTTGAGAATGTGGGATGGCGTTCGGGACTGAAAGGTGTATTTGTGTTATGTCTGGGTATGGAATACATGGCGTCAAGTACGACTTCGAATAGTATGGCAAATTACTGTTGAGGTCCATATTGTGCGCACTAGCACCAGTCAGATATTTTGTTGTATATATAGTCAATCATTCAATATATATTTCATCTTAGCCTGAGTAATTGTGGTGAGTTATTACTTTCAACTTTCAAGTACTTCGCGATGAGATTCTATGACCCTAAAGTCTTAGCAATCTGTTTTTCCCTAGTGCTCGATGATTTTGAGGTACGATTAAGAGTATAGGTGACGGGTTGTGGTAAACACCAGTCCAGGGTAGAAATTGGATTTGGGAGATGTTGACAGAGATCCCACGTTGTGATGCTATCATCCTAAGACGAGAACAATCATCACAAACAAGGAATACGAAGATCATTGAAGTACTGATAGTTGAATTATTGCAAAGATATCCATTCTAGTTGACTCCAAGCAAAATATCACACAACGTAAAAAGCCATTTATCCTCCCACGCACTCTGTTTTTTGAAGAAAAAAAAAGAATCAGCAACAAATATTCCAACTCCTTCTTACCCAGTATAATCAATTGCTCCAACCGTATTCGTGCCACTCGCGTTCATGATGTCTTTACTCAGAATAATCCATCCCAGTGTTGTTTTGCGCAAGTACAAAATCCTCCACAACGGAATACCAACAAAAAGCTCGACCTCTATCCCTTTCCTCTCCACTCCCTTGCCTTATGCAACCCTCTTCTTGTTTAAGTCATCCCTTAAGACCCCGCTCGTCTTCCTGTGCACGGGTTTACCGGGAGCGGCGCAGTCTGCCGATATGAATTGGTATAATTGGGGGGTATTGCCCACGTAGAAGGTAGACTGGATGTGGGTGGCGTAGGCACACTGACCCCCTCTATCACCTCGATTCGACCATTATATCCGTGGAGCGATGGGAAGTCGTTATTCTCGTCTTGGTTCCCATCGAAATCTGGTTGAGGCGGAGGGATGTGGTCGTTTTCGCGAACATCTCCACCATTCAATCCGCCAGGATCATCAGCCTGCAGCCGAATATCTATCAGACGTTCCAATGCCGGACCAGCTTCCAAGAAGTGTCGCGTTCCATAATCATCAACCCTAAAAGCTTTCTTCTCAGCCACCTGACTTTCTCGGTGCCAAGCCGGCAAGCACTTTTTGGCATTTGGATCGTCCATTCGTTTGTGAGGGTTGTGCCGTAGAGTGAGGTTCGGGATGGAGTGAATGGAGAGGGCCGTGAAGCTATACAAATTCCAAGCGTGGTGTAGTGGTTCATCCTTGGAATCGATATCAAAGCAGTATCCCGTGCACATGTAATAAAGGAGAGCACCGAATTGATACCAATCGTACGACTCGTCTGGATCCAATTCCCCCCGTTCCCCGGTTTCAGAATAGCGCCTGAGATGCTCTGGCGGAGAGAAATCGGGAGTGGAGAAATGTATCTTGGACGGCTGTTCAACGCTGTATTTGTTGTAATTTGAAAATTTGGATATGGTGTCGTGCATCTCGATCGCATGTCCAAAGTCCGAAAGGACGATCTCGGGGTACGGGGTATCCTTATCGCATCGATCATGCCACTTGAGAAGGACGTTTGCCGGTTTGATATCGCGGTGAACGATTCCATTCCAAGCGCCGACGTTGTTGCCGACCTGTTTGAACAACTCCATCCTGTAATTGTACACCCAGCCCTTGTGGATGAACACCAGTGCGGCGGCGAGTTGGGTCGCGATGTGTAAGATCAAAGCGGGAGGCAATCGGACTGGTGCGTTAGGTGAGATAGCTTTACACCTCTTCATCAAGTCGTGGAGTGTTTCTCCTTCGCAATAGGCAAACATTGACTCTGAGAAAGTGCCATTATTTGCATAGTGGCTCATGATGTGGCATATGTTTTGTCGACGCCTGCGCGGAATCACATGGCGGATCAGGGAGACAAGTATGTTGGTCTCATTTGAGACTAATATCCGTCCGTGTCGATCCCATCTGTGACGTCGCGGAGTGCATTTCTTGATTACACAGAGTCTTTGGCCTTGTGGACGCATGTAGAGTCCGCAAACGCCCTCCGCTCCTTGACCCAGTCTCCTTATAGGTCGGAGAATACCGTACTCTCTTTCGTCTGCTTCGTGGAATCCAGGTTCGGGGATTTTGGTCTTTCTTGGTTGGGGTTTTGGTGGAGATTTAGATAATTCGCAACTTGGCCATGAGTCCTTGTCAGTGAGATCGGGCACCTCAAGTTGTGGTACTTGGTAGTCGTTGTCATTGGAAGAGCGACGGATGTCTTTCCACGGGATTGTAACAACACCACGGCATGGGGGTGTCGTGTTCTGGGCCCAAATAGGAAGACTTCTGAGGTGGGAAGACATTTCACTATCTATTGTAGAGGAACAAAGTTGGTTTTGAGAACGAGTGGTTGAATTGTACTGCTTTGTAGAATATCGAGACTGGTTACACATTATGGGGAGATTATATAGATTTCTACAGGTTTCCTAGTAGAGCAGCCAGAGCGATGTCGAGCTCACCAAATGTGGTTGACAGGTCAGAGCGAGCCACTGAGTACCATTCGAATCAACGAAACGAAGTACTTTACAGAAGTGCGGATTAGCACAACTGCAAGGCTGGTAAAGAACCATGATGTAGTAAATGTTCTGAAGTTCTTCGCCCATAGAGGCGAAAGCTGCTGGTGTGTTTTGAGCATGGCCAGTGAAGGCACTGAGCAAGCTGGAGGTAGAGAAAGACTTTCGGCAAGCATCGCTCTTATGATTGTGGTTGAGTCAAGCGTGAAATATGTATGCAGTCAACAACTTTCTCTGAACTCGGCGAACCATATGGTAAGCAAACAGAGTTGTTAGGTCGCAATTGACTCCATACACTCACGTGACATCAGCCCCTGAAAATGGTTAAACGTCAACGTCTTGGAGGACTCAACAGTAGTGGCGGAGCGGCTTATCTGCTTTCAAAAAGTGTCTAAGAGTTGATATCATACGAAGAATCGATAACTCGAGCTTGTTGTCATGAAATAACCGTTTGAGGAAAGAAAGAGACTTGGCAGTAAAGAACACATGAAAGATGATAGGACCATATTAGAGATAACGGCTCAGTGAAAAGCTGTGCACCTATCCCGATCTCTCGAAGTTGTATTGGACTTTCGAGTTAAATGAGTGGTATTGAGTCTTGAATAGATCAAACAAAGTCCTCCTTTATAGAACTAGCATCTCTGGTGAGAAGAGTATTGGGGGTTAAAGGTGCCGTAGAGGTTTCGACGGTAATTCCATGTTGATTGCGACGTCTTGTGAAAGTGGACTCGAGAGATAGGCTGCGTGTGTACAGACAGTCCTGCGTTCTTTTCCAATCCGTTCTTGCCTGTTTCTTGAGATGACATGAGCACCGTTGTCACAACGGTCACTCTAACTATGGAAACCAACCACTCTAGCTTAAAGAACACAACCACCAGCAATTAAATAATTTGACAAACCTAATAGGTATATAGAGAGAGCTCTGTTCTATCTACCTTAAAGTTTTTAGAACTTATTTCAATCGTGGTGGTTGTTGTTGGAAGGATTACCTGAGTGCCTTAATCGGCAGTTTTTTTCTCCTACGTAGAGCGGTCCTACGGAGTAGCAATCCCATCCTGAAATCTGCCATGATGATTGTATTGGCCAGAGGACTCAGCATAAAGGCCAGCAATAGAAGCAATAACACGGGTAATACATGGACAATGAATGAGATGAGTAGCAATGGTGGTGTTCTGTGATGTAAGAGTGCCAAGATTGCGGGTAAACGCGCTTTCCAATTTTTTTCTTTTCAGGGACTTGGGAAAATACTCCATAGTGGGGTTTGATCACAATCACATAAAGAGTCTACAGTGGCATCAAACAAATACCTCACAAGATCCATTCGATCTCTACTTTCTAGTAAACCGTTCCCCTTTCAATTGACATCCACATACACTACAAAATACACCAGAGCAATCATGAGCCAAATCACACACCCAACCATTAAAGGTAAATATATCGATTGCATAAAACCCCCCCTCCAAGAATATGAAAATAACAAGATATCTTCACTAGATGGCTGGTTCCGCGAAATCTCCAACATGTGGCCCGGCCAGGCCATGACCCTCAAAGTCAACCAAGTCCTCCACCACGAAAAGAGCAAATACCAAGACGTCCTCATATTCGAATCCAGCGATTACGGCACAGTATTGGTACTGGACAATGTCATCCAATGCACCGAGCGTGACGAGTTCTCGTAGGTCATATCACATACCCAGTAAACAAGAAAGATATACAACACTAACACACACCCCAAAAAGCTACCAAGAAATGATAACCCACCTAGCAATGAACTCGCACCCGAACCCAAAAAGAGTCCTCGTCATCGGCGGCGGCGACGGCGGCGTCCTCCGCGAAGTGGTCAAACACGAAACCGTAGAAGAAGCCATCTTAGTCGACATAGACGAAGCCGTGATCCGCCTCTCCAAAAAGTATCTCCGGGGCATGGCCGTGGGATTCGAGCACCCGAACGTGAAAGTCCACGTGGAGGATGGCTTCAAATTCCTCGACGATCGCAAGAATGAATTCGATGTTATCATTACGGATAGTAGTGATCCTGAGGGACCGGCGGAGGCGTTGTTCCAGAAACCCTACTTTCAACTGTTGCACGATGCGCTACGTGAAGGTGGTGTTATTACCACGCAAGGTTGTAAGCCCCCTCCTTAAGATTGCTCTTTTTCCAATATGCTCAAAGCAAGAACGAGCAAATCGCTAACATATACAATCTTTACCCACTGCAGCCGAGAACCAATGGCTCCACCTCTCCCTAATCACAAAACTGAAAAAAGACTGCAAAGAAATCTTCCCAGTCGCCGAGTACGCATACACAACCATACCGACCTACCCCTCCGGCCAAATCGGCTTCATGGTCTGCTGCAAGGACAGCGAGCGCGATGTCAAGAAACCGGTACGTTCCTGGAGTGTCGAAGAGGAGGAGAAGTTGTGTAGGTACTATAATAAGGATATTCATGAGGCGGCGTTTGTGTTGCCCACGTTTGCGCGTAAGGCTCTGCGGTGACGGGGGGGTTTTGATCGTTAGGATGGATAAAGGGAGAGAAAGGAAAAAAGGAAAAAAAGGTAAAAAAGGAAAAGTTTATGATATTTGTTGAGAAGGGTTTTGATATGATACCACTGGGAGTTAGCGCGTACAGTACATAGATGGATTGAATTTGATGTAAATTCAGGGTATATTGTGCGGCATGATATACTCCTATTATCCTTGCTGTGATCATAGGATGAAAGAAAAATGAATGCAGAATCAAAACTCAGCTTATTATGTACAAAGTCTGAACATCAGGGGTGAGAAAAGGAAAAAGAAGAAAAAAGGGCCGCTGGTATACTTCGAGGGCCCATTTGAAGAAAAGAACACTGAAGAAAGAATTCTAAGTTATCCCTCAAGCAACATCTCCAGCCAAAACCGTACAGATTACGCTCATCAGTCTAATTGCAAATCCATAGCACCACCAGCTCCTTGCGTCCCCTTTTCAAATGCATGGCAACAATTCCAAATCGCTTTTGCTCCTCTACTCTCGAGACACGTCACGGCCGAACAACTTGGACTTGATCCAATCAACCACGACGAGAACTCGGTTACGTGCTAATGAGAAAGTCAGTATGATATTCACCAAACCAAAATTTAGAAAAGGCCAACTTACTACTAAAACACATACTCAAATACGCACTCCTCCAAAAGAAATAAGTAAGGGTACCACCAGTAGCAAAATTACCAGTCAACCACGAAATATCAGCGACAGCCTTCTCCGAACCAATATACGCCAAACTACCCTGGTGAGAGTATTCGAATGGACCAATCTGCTTCACACGTCTCAACCTCTTCTGCAATTCCTTGATCTGCATAAAGACTTGGTCGCGGGCTTCCTTGGTAGGGGCTCTCTCTTGCGCATCAGAGCACTGTTTCAATTCATCTTCGATTTCGATAGTCTTGGCCATTTGGTTGAAGAGGCGGGCGAGGAAAGCACCTTCTTGGGCTGCGACCTGTGCGGTGGGAGCGTAGTTTGCGATGGCGCAGTCACCGACGGCCCAGATGTTCTCTGTACCTTTGACGACGAGGTATTCGTTGACGGCTAGACCACGGCGGGATTCTTTTTGAGCAGGTATCTGTCCCATGAGGTCCTTGACGACAGGGCGGAGGGCGTTACCAGTAGCCCAGACAAGCAGACCGTACGGTATCTTTTCCAATTTGGGTTTACCATCTGGACCAGTGGATTGAGCTTCAATGTACTTGTCCGTGACGTTCTTGACCATGGTGCGCGTGCGAATTGTAATCTTCTCCTCGTCAAAGGTCTTTTCGGTGTATTCGATGAGTTGTTTAGAGAACATGGGCAGGACGTTGGGTAGTGCTTCTACGAGAGTGACGTGGAAGTTGTCGACAATTTCTGGTATCCACTTCTTCAGATCGGACTCGAAGAAATCTTGCAATTCACCAGCGAATTCAACACCGGTGGGGCCACCACCAACGACCACCATGTGAAGCAGTCGTTTGACCTCCTCTGGGCTTTGATCTTTAAATGTAGCGGTCTCGCAGCAATCCATGATGCGCTTGCGGATCTGTTGGGCGTCGCCGACTTCTTTGAGGAACATGCCGTGTTCGCGAACACCAGGAATGCCTAGCAAATTGTTTGTATTAGTATACTGCAAGTGTGTAGAAAGACTCGTGTGACAATATCGCGCAGCCTCCGGAATCAAGAAGAAATTGACTTACCAAAAGTGGCATTCTCAGCACCAACACCCACCACCAGCATATCAAAGGGCACCTCAGTCGAGTTGATCTCACCCTTGATCTCGCTGTCATCATTAATGAACACAATCCTCTTCTCGTAATCAATCCTGGTAGCTTCCGCCTCGTAAAACTTGACGGAAGCCTTCTTATGTCTCAAAAAGTTGCGGACAGGTTCCATAATGGAGCGATGCTCGATAGTACCGGTAGTACATGATGGCAGCAGCGGCGTGAAGAGGAAGTAGTTTCGTGGGGAAATGACAATGACGTTGTAATTCTCGGTATCGAGGTTCTTGAGCAGAGATACAGATCCCCAACCCGTTCCTGGTAATGATGATAGCGCAATTAGCGTGAATTCTCCCTGGCGATAAGCAATTGAGAGTGTTCTTCACGCGCAAAACGTACCTAGAACAACGAGGGTCTTTTTGCTGGGATCGGGATCACTCTGATCAGGGGGGTGTCTCGATTCCCATATGCCGTAGCAGACGTAGGCAGTACCGCCAAGGGCAGAGAGGTAAGTCAATCGCCATGTCCATCGGAGGAAAGTTCTGAATCCACTTGATTTCTTGACAATTGGAGCCTGTGTAGACTCTGTCCGACGGAAAGATTGGCGCAATAGTGGTTTGTTGAAGGCGGTGCGAGGTGCGCCGCGTGGTCGTGTGGTGAAGCTTGACAATCGAGATGCAGATGCAAATGTTCGGCGAGAAGAGGTTATGGAGAGATTGGTGGGAACGGAGAGGGTTGATGAGCCCAATGGCCGTATCCTCGCGGCGCTGGCCATGGGTATGCCAATTGAGGTTGGGAGAATAGGGGATTAAGTGATTGATGAAAGGAGTTTTTTTCTGGTGAAGCTGGCGATAATGAGCTGTCTGGCCTATAACTTTTGTGACGATAGCGCGACCCACTCCGCTGACCCCTGTTTGCAAGCTTTTATTCCCGTTGCTTTTTCCAAACTTATGCACGATAAGTATTAAGATCGCTCAATTGCTATTCCTGCCTCGTAGATCCCGATCTATCAATCTTTTGCGCGTCGATAATTCCCTCACCACGGCGATTAAGCTGCGTCTTTTGAATTTATAATTGCGTTTGAAAGTGCAATGCCACCGGTTTTAGACACGTCTATCAACGTGGGGGAACGAGGGATATTTTAATTTTAACGAGTGGAAGTATTGACAAAAAACCTTCAACCAGACGAGAAAAATTAGTACTGTGAGGCTCAACTATGGCGTGTTCTGGGCTTGTCTTGTTTATAGACAAAATCCCCTGAGAACCATATTCGGAAGTCGCCGGAGGAAGAGCTTGGAGTCGAATACTGCTTCGGGTCTTTTAGGCTACTCGTACTGAATCTACCTTTCAATAGCGTAACCCGGAAGCTTTAATTTGACATGTCTTCGTCTATTCCTTGAGTCAAGAGATATTGCAAATGCTTTTAGATGCGTGTGAGCGGCTGGTGTCGGGGCGATGGCTGCTTTCTTCATTTCACTCCATTCATCCGAAATCAAGGCACAAGGCTGAATAGGAAAATTGGAGTTTTGAACTATTTTACAACCACAGGAGAAGAACACGAAGATTACTTAGGACGAACGGCATGTTCTTACAATATCTCCTTATCCAAAGTCTCTCCGCAGGTACCTTATTACTTCTATTCCACCATCTCACAACTTCTCCTCCCCCTTCTTCTTCACACCCCCCGCAAAAGCAGACTGAGCACTCACTCTCATACTCAAATCCCTACCCCTCCCACCCCCCGTCTCAGGCTTCGGCATCCTAAGCATCCCATCCTGAAAACAAGTAGCAACATGCAACCCATCTTCCCTCCACACCTTCCCCACATGGAGAGCCCTCCCATGTCCAATCTTATCAATAGCAATCTCATGAACAAACCAGTGTTTCTCACCATTCTCTGCTGTTAGTGACAGATCTTGTCCTTCTACGTGAAAGATAACTGTGTGATTTAGACTGGCTATGGCGGTGTAATTGTCACCTATGTCTAGGAAGTTTGGTATCTAGAAAGCTGGTGTTAGCTTGAGGTTGTGAGTTTGAGTTCTAACCGTTTTACGAACTGGAAAGAGACCATTACGGTCACTTGCGTAGAGATGAGCGCAGGCGTGAAGGTTGGCATCATCAGGCATATCGCCAATAACCTGATAATACTGCAATTGTTTCCTCTCCAGCGTCGGTCTCGGTTTGTTATAAGCAGCCATACCAACTTTTCTCATATTAAGACCTGGAAAAGGATCTACAAATCCTCTTTTCTGCTCAACAGCCCACCAACTACCGCTCAAATCAGCACAAACCCCACAATCTCCATACATCTTGACAAGAGTTTCTATACTTACTAAGGTGAATCCACACCAGGACACTCGGGCCAATCCTCTATCTTTCTCCCCCTCAAGACAGAAGCATACTTTTCTTGTATATCAACTTTCAACTGCCGCTCCGCGTACGAAGGTTCCGGCCGTTTGAATGAACATATACATGTAAAGCAGACTTCTTTCGTAGGATGTTGCGTAACATAAACCTGTCGCTGGCAGAAACCACCACCTTCCCTAATAATCTCAACTCGATATCTAAAAGGCTTTGTCGTATCCCCTTGCAGAGTAAACCAGCCAGTCACACTCTATATCCACGCAGCGAAGTTAGTGAATGTTATGCCAAACGAACATGAATATACTTAATCGTTGCTTGTTGTGAATGCTATTTAAAACTTTATTGCATAGGAAGGGAAAAGGATGGGCGATAATATCAAGCGAAAATCTACGTACATACATGCAAAACAAATCCCTTCTTCACCGTATGCGCCGCCGCCCACGGTGCCTGACAATACACATGTCCCCCATACGCTCTGGTGAATCCTCCAGGCGAATAAGCCGGTGAAGCGGATTCATACGTGTTGTCATTGACTTTGACCAGCGTCATGAGCTCCGCAAAGGATTTGTAGTCATTGCCATTGACCCACTCCTTCGGCATGGCTATATGGAGAATATTTGGTAGAGATTCCTCCAGTCGTTTTGTGTTGAATACTATAGTCCTTAGAACGCTATTGTGGGATCCCTGGCAGATCCTCCTGGACCATGGAATGGTTACTAGTATAATCAATAATCCCCCCCTTTTTGTTCGAGCCAGTAGTGTTCTATTCTATAGTTTCGGGAGGAAGAAGAAGAAGAAGAAGAAGTGAAATGGTTAAATTGAGCTCGGATCTGAGCAGCGCGTTATGGATTCTCTTATTAACGAGTGTTTGTAAAGAAATGTCATGGTTCGCAAAGATGCTGGTGGGTTCGCAAAGTGCGTGGACCTCGGCCAGATTTCGTTCTCCTCTCTTCCAGGCTGTGATGAAATTCTGATCACAGGATGCTGCCATGAAAAAAGATACCTATCCTTTGGGGCGGTTACTGTTACATAGTCCAGAGTATCACCATGAACTTCAAGGAGGTTCTATAATCAGAAGTAAGAGGCCTATGCCTGATTGCAATAATGGGGTATTTCGAAGCCACTATTATGGCATCCATAGTGCTACCATTCCAGTCCTATGGACTATCTCCAGAGTGTTTGCGCACATGCTGGTTCGAGGAAGAAGAAAAAGTACCGACGGAGTTTCTATATAACAACAGGAACGGCCATATAATCATTCTGAAACAGATGCCTTAGCCTAGCCGTCCTAAAAAGAAGAAAATGTTCAAGCCATCCATCTGATAAGGTAGAGGCTGAGTCCAAATATAAAACGCCGTCGCTATGTCTGATGATGCAATAATGCATTTCAGCAAATTCACCGAGACCGCAGAGTGCCGAACATTAATTCAACCCCTCAAACTCCAGTGCCATGCTGAAAACTCAAAGAAAACACGCTAATATGGGGGTGCTATCGAAAGCATTACAAAGTCTGTGCGGAAAGAAAAAGACGACGCTCGGGCCGGAGCAATCAATGAGGAGAATAATGCTTCCTGCATGAAACATGCTGGATTCTGAAACTTGTTAGATATTTTGAGAAAGATGTGGCAAGAATCTTCCGAAATCTCCGATCTATTGGAAGACTGGCTGAGAAAGTGGAGGGAGCTCATGCCATTGGTGGTATTGTTGCGTCTCAGGCCAAGCGTCGCTGTGTATGTACGGGAGATGGCCAACCCGACGCTCATTCATGGGTTTACCCAACGGATGATATTGCATTTGATTTTGGGCAACCATTTGAGGCGCGTGCTGCATTGACGTAGAGGCTGGAGGAACCAATAATGTTTGAACTTGACGGACTGGCCTATAAGGTGAGCTTCGTTGTTGCAAAAAGTAAGATGGCGACAAGCGGTTTTGGCTCTGCGAAGTTGGCGTAAATGTAGCACTAACGGGCGAAGAAGTGGCGGACTGTCCAGGATAAGGGCTCAACTGGCGCGTATCGATGTGGGGCAATTGTGGTGGCGGGAGGCCTGCGGTTTGCAGTGAAGGAACTGAAGTGGGCATGGATCCTGGTTGCTGCCACTGAATTGGAGGTGGATACACCATAGACATCGCACGGCCACTAGGGACAGGCAATTGAGGTGCAAGCTGCACAGGCGGAGCTTGTGACAGAGGTGGAATCGATAAGCTTGGAAGAGCGACCCGTGGTAGTGTAGGTGCGTGGTTGATTGGAGTAAGTGAGGAAGACATACTTGCCGGGTGAGGAAGTGTGTTCGGATAAGGGGCATGCCTCTTTAATGGAGGCTCCTGACCATGCTCATCATAACTCCGCTTTCTGCTGAACCGAGGATCCAATTCTGGCAATGGCCGCATAGGAGACACTACCGTGGAGTTCAGCTGTGGAAGCAGAATTGGAGTATTTGAACGTGGTAAATTGACTGGCGAATAGCTTGATACGTAGGGAGGTGAGGCGTTGTGAGAGACGGGAGGTGATGGAAGGGCTGTTGGTAAATGCATAGAAGTAGTGCTAAGAGGCCCTGGTCTTGTAGCATTCTCCCACGCCTGGTTGGCATGGTGGATATAGGTGCCAAATTTGCCCAACTTTTCATGCCAGTCTCGCCACTGCTTCTCCGATGTAAAGAGGCTATATCTCATGTTGCTCAAAAATTCCACTTCCATTATGTGAACTTCCTGGACCGATATTCCAGAAACCTCAGCCCAGGTTTTGTTGGTGTACGTGTTGTCGTCCAGAAACTTGTTCCCGAGCATCAACGCCACTGTGAGTAGGCGGTACTCGCTGCCCGGCTTCCCCTTGACATTTGGATTGAAACTCTTCAATTTGTAGATGAAGAAAAGTGCGAGAAGCACCACATTACGTGTGACCTGGGTAGTGGAGAGCAGGGTCGCTACCCATTTCCTGAAGCCAATAGAAGGATGCGAATCAAGACTGAGCGTTGCAGGAGACATAGCATGCAAGGAAGAGCTCTCAACCTGTCTCAAGGTATTGCCGTTTTCAAACCAGAAAAGACATGTTACCTGATTAAGCGTTAGTTTAGTCGCCGCATGTGGTTTTAACAAGCTTGGATGATCTGCCACCAGATGTAAGAATCACAAAACCTGGCCATTTTCTGCTCATATTACCAGGGGTGGCCTGGAAACACGAGCATATAGTCTTGACCCGAGCCTTATTTTCCAAAATCTGGTAGAGCACACCTAACCGTGACAAAGATTACTCTCTCACCTCGGCAGTCAACTGTGGCAAGCTACTTTGCGGTGCATGAATCCACTCGGGCAGCTGTAAAGCGGGTGCTATGGAAGAGCTTGAAGTGCGTGTTGGCGATTTTCGTCTTCCTGAAGGATCTGGCAAAACGAGTGTCGAGAGAACCAAAGGACTCCTGACTATTGGAGCTGATGGCTGCTTAACGTAATATGGAAAGGAAGATGCCTGGCTCGTCGAGCCTTGATTTCGGATTGGAAATCTCATATCTGCCGACAATACTCCTGGGCCAGGCCGGTATATGGAGGTGGTGCTGCTCATTTGTGTGGTGGATGGAGGGGTGAGCTGCCCGACGTTGAAGGCAAAAGAAGAGGACGATGAGGGTGGAGGCAGCAGGCGTGGGAAAGACGAGTCTGGGTTCGTTGGATGTTGCTGGTGGAAATGCTGCTGCTCCTGCTGGCGATGATGCTGTTGTTGAAGCATGACGGGAGGATGGTATGATGATGACTGAAGGGACTATCTCGTCATGTCCACCATGTATGGTATTGTGATTGAAAGGCGGAAGGAGGAATGGGAGGATTGGGGAATAAGGGAGTGGAAGAGTAAAATAGGCAGTAGAGATAAAGTGAGGTGAAGAATGACGCCAGAAATGGAAGGAACCACCGGTGGTGTGTGATATATTGTAGGTGAGTTGGGAACCATGAACCTCCAACAGTCAATTCCCGGGCACCAACAACAAACGCTCTCAGTAGTGATGTTGTTACCACCCTTGCTCGCTATTCATTTGGTCATCCAACCCAAGCAAGGCCCGTCCCAGCTGTTGGTATGTGTTGGAATTGGAAGGAGGATCCGACAAGTATGTGCACTATACAGCAGGAGCAGTAACGGTAGTTCAGTAGGAAGGAACACCTATGTATTATTGTGAAGAAAGAAAGGAGTGAATGGGGGAAGCAGGATATCGTGGAAGCGGATAGCCTCCACGGGATTAGCCTCTTTTCGATAAAACATTATTTCAAGGAGTCGTCACGACGGCCGTTCACAAAGCATGGATCATGTCCAAGAAGGCTGATCTTACAAGAGGGTGAGTTGCAAGGCGGGCGTGGTTGAATTGTCAGAAAGAAGCCAGAACCACACGGATGCAGGAGCAAAGTTGCAAGCTACCTGACCTTACAGGGGTGAGGATTGGGTTAGCGGGGGCTTCCATTTCTAACGGAACACGAATCTGTGCACGGGAAAGAGTCAAGACGAAATTGTGGCAGCGCTCCATCACGCATAAGCTTAGCGTGCAAAGGAAAAACATAATTAGCAAAGTAGTCCAAGCCCAGCTCGGTGGGTACTGATCCCTAGGTTTGCAACTTGAAATCCTCACTAAAATCAAACCGCTCTGGGGTGGCTCGGACATTTATTCCGCACTGTAATTCAAGGTGGACAAGGCCTCAACTTCTTGTGCGGTGCATGATTATTGTTAAAGATGAAGAATGACTGCACAGGGCACAGTCATAGTACAGTAGCTCCAGCAAATAATACTCGTTTGATGGCTGCGCGTTGCGATTTGACACCCTAGCCTCCTTTGAACCAACGTAACTGTAAAGCGGCGTCTGATGGATCGAAATTCCTCGATAATCAGCGGTGATATCTTTGGCATTTTAGGCTCATCTCTAATTTTGTTGCATGATTGGCCTGTCCCACGCAACAACAGACGCCGTGTGAGTTTGGCTTGGTTTGGCCTGAGATGAGGATGCTTTTTCCTGCATATTCAGCAACTTCATCTGGTCCGGTGCCGTAGGCTTTTCCTTGGTGAACCGCAAGTCTCCGCTCGTTAGCCACACATGCGCCTTTTTGCGATTTTCGGGTGGAGTTCTATCCCTTTCGCCTCCTTGGAATTCCCAGAGGTGACTGGATCCCCATGCCACGACAATTCATTATCTCAAACCCCCCTCGTTCGTTTGGTAGCGGCGGCAATATCTACTGGACGATGCGGAGAGAGACACGCAGTCTAACATGCATCACGTTTACACCTGGCTGCCTACCTGAACCAACAACATGTAGTCCTGGTGAACAATGTGGAAGGAGGACAGGCATGATCGCCCGACCGAAGCACCGACCAGTGGCAAGCACGCAGTAACTTCGCGGCTGTTCCTCGAATTAGAACCCCACCTTCTGTCCTCTCGCTCCGCTGTTATTGACGCAGATTCGGTTTGATATGCCTTCCCTGCTTGGTGCTGACTCCAAAAAACAGCAGCGATACGAGCCGCCATTTATTATTGCTGTCTTACCCTGGCCTGGAATATGTAACTTTCCGGCTGAAATCATCGCTGATCCCGCCTTCAAAATGTGTAACCTTATCAGCTTGATACTATGCCTGGCTAGACTGCACAAGGAAAGGCATCAATTGTTGCTAGCCCCAGAACGAGAATATGCATTTGATATCGCCTCTAATAAATAGGCTTGCAAGCAAATTCAAGTTCGTAGATATTCTGTTGTCCACGGTTCCCGGGCAGTAGTGTACCAAAATTAAATTTGCTAGGGACTGAGAGATGGATTTCAGATGTACGACTGCCTGTATATCAGATCTCTTAACTTGGACCGATGCTGCCTCATGTTCTAATCTCTCGTATCATCCTTCGCCGAAAACCTATGGGGCTCCGCATCGTGGCTTTGCCCCTCCATAACCGCATGTGTTTGGCTTCCACAAGCTGCACGCACTATTCCCAGCCGTAGTAATCCGAGCTTGGTTGAGACTAGCGTACGACGACGATTATTATATTTCCATGGCGAGATCAATGAATGGTCTCCAAGGCGTAATAGTGCACCACACAAGCAAGGTGTTACCTCGTCATGTTCCCGACTGTATCTCGCATTCAGCATCACACCTATCGGATGAAACAAGTCCTTCTGTAAAAAGTCGCCACATATCCATTGAAATCTACATGATTTACGACACGAGGATACCTTATTATTGATTTGGGCGATCCATGCTTTGAGAGAATCGCCCCGTGATTATCCTTTCGATGTACCCCTGCATTCCGAGCTTCCTGCTCATTTTATCAGCGTTCCAGTATCAAAGAGGATATCAAATGAAGCAAGGTTTATAGCTGTGGGTGGAAAGGGCTACTGACCGGACTCGCTTGGTTAAGTAATACTATTGTCCATACCAACCAAAGATGAATGAGTCCAAGCTCGTTTCTGCATCAAACGTCGGTCTTCTCAACATGATGATGTCGGAGCCGATGTTCGGTGTCCCCCACCACTCTAGGCCTAATTGGGAACATGTATTCCACTCTCGCCAAAAAATCCAGTATTTACTGCAGTAACGATGGCCTCGTCAAGATCTTGGCGACCTACCCAGACAGGCAGTCTTTACGTCAAACATTTTTTTAGCAGGATCGGGTCGCCTGGATGGTTCAGGTATTTGAAAATGATAATTATAAGAATTAAACTTTAGTTCTTGCCACAATGCTGCAGCCCTTTCCGGCGTCCGGTTATCGAAATGGAAACATTAAGCGTGCTAACTTTAATACCGTGATGTGCTCAGCAAGAACTTCCAAGTCTAAGAACTGTTGCTCTAGATGAGAAGAAACGTTGTGTGAGGTATTGCACCAAACAATTGACTTTCCATCATGTGACAACCTAGGACAATCATACCAATATGACCACTCGTTTCCATGCAGCTTGGGAGGATATCCGGTTAGCAGGAATTCGTAATAAAAGTACTGCTTCCAACATAATCAGTTTGCGCGTCCTTCCAATATGCGCATGCGATACGACGGATTATTGCACATGTGCCGTTTCTCCTGACAGTGGCAACTGTATGCTCCTCTAGAGTCAAGGGTGCTAACCATGTTCTTCATTCGTCTCATCTCAAGGATAGACAACAATCCACGCTTTCCGGTCAAATGGCCTCGCAAGGAAGCATCTGACCGCCTGAACAACAAGCCGAAAAGTCAGAACTTAGAGATTATGAAGCGGCCCCCATCCCAGCAATTCTACCGCTTGCTGCAATATGTTTGCTCTCTGCAAGATACGACCCATCAAGCTCCGACGCATACCAGCTCTAGGTTACCAACCATCCATTCAGTATCGCTGAGCCGCTGGCAAGACAATATGCCACACATCTCCTAGACGCGGATGCAAGTGGTACTTTGCGGGTGGGTGTGGATCCCTAATTCGTATATCCAATACATAGAGCACTAGACTTCACGCAAAAGCATTGCAGTTACGATAGCAAATGATAGAGTAACAGACTATGTTTGAATCATGTGCTATATACTCAGCTTGGGGCGTTTTGCCTAGCTTCACCGACGTCGTCCGTCCCTCACTGCTGTTCAATATGCATGGGGTTACTAATAAGCTAAGATTACGACCATGTGCACTTTTCTACTCCTAGCTGATTCGCGGAAACCGCCATATCTCAGCTCAAGTTGCCCCGTAAAGGGTTCCGGCAATGAATGAACTTGTGTAAGCCGGTCAACTGCATCAACTAAGTAGCAGGCTGATCTGAATTTGCTTTTACCCTAATTTCATTCGTCTGCTACACGGAGGTGTCCTAAAAACCCTTAAACAAGTCCGATTCAAAAGTATCCAATTACTGGATATCAACCGCAGCTGGCTCATGTTTGACCATCCAGGTCTCTTTTCTAGTCAGACCTCGAGTGTTCCACAAGCCCCGAACTCGCCTCGGTACGCGCTTGTTATGCAACACTCTTTCTGCCACTGTGCATTTCGACAGGCAAGCATTTTGTGGTAAAAAAGCAAACGTGATAGTTCCGTCCCCTCGATTGTCTCCGGCTTACACGGAACTCTGGATCATCACTCTTCTAAGTGGTACGCGACTCATCATGGAGGGGAAGTGGAGCCCCGCTACCTTTTCGATAGGCCCCTCTGGTCTTTCTGTACGTACTAAGAACCGCAGGAGTTGTGGCATATTATCACGAAGAGAAGTAAACGACGACATTCCGACAATCAAATAATTCACGTCACCCTTGGCAGTCACAAGGATGTTTTCCGCTGATCCTGGAGTCTCAGGCCTTAATAATTATTAGTTTGGAAGAAACGCACTTCGTTCCCAGCCATTACCAGCTACTATTCCCTTCCCGCACCTGCCGAAAGGGCCCCTCAAAATTTGTATGAAGCAGGGGTCAAACTTCGCATTATTAAAGTGGTACAAGGCTTGGGAATCCTACACCATCTGGCCTTGCATACTCGGACCCACGCAATAGGCAACGACTAAGCGCTTTAAAGTGCCACCAAGTTTCCTGCCTGCTTCGGATGCAGCCTGGGTACTTGGTTATTGGGGCAGGAGTGCATGCTCTACCATCACCGGGATCCGAGGACGTTTTCGGAGATTCAAGGTCGTCCAGGCCGCGTGAAGCATCTTCTCTCTTACAATCAGTATTCCGACGACTGTGAGAGTACTACCTTTCCACAAGTACCTCAGACTACGTGGACTTCAACATGGCATATAAGCAGTTGTACATGGAGTTCTTGTGTCGGTCTCCTTCTTCTGTACCTCAAATTCGTACCTGCCTCGTACGCATCAATACCCGCGGGCACACGCCTTCAGTATGCACCTATCCGAACCTCAACTCCACGCTTGCGGACGTATGTTTAGAACCCATCTGGACCTTGTTGGTGTCTTAAATCGACCGTTATCCGGTGACACAGTATCTATGCATTGAAATGGCGCGGGATTTGCTGGTTATGTTTCCGCTTACAATAAGCAACGAACTATGAGGGAAATGAAACCTGTGCAAACGGCGATATGATTGCATATCGCCGCTGGCGTACAGGCCGGCTGCGGACGTACATCTCATGTATGAACGTCTGGTTGCGTACGCATCGTGGAACCAATCGATGCTCTCACAACCACATATGCAATGCTGTTAGATTGCCCCGGGCGATTGTCCAGAAGTTACTAATTTCTGCAGTAGTGCTCGCTATGTCTATCCTACAATAAGTATGCCCCTTCGTCAATACGCCCATCTACCAAACCTTGTTCTCCCCAGCGGCCTTCTTCGCTGTAACTTTCTTTTTCAGCGAACCTGTCCCTGGCGTTTTGAAGAACAAACTTGGGCTATGTCCATCCTTGACTTGGTAACTCAGATAGCCTCGATGAGCTGCATCCCTATAATATTCGATATCCTTTCTGCTCGCCGGATCTGGCAGTCTGTACTTGAATGCCTTGTGGGCATCATCGGTTGACTGTGATAGGAGAGACGTATACGGGTGGGTGAGGCCATTTCTGATACGGACGATGGCTGGTTTGGTGTAGTAGCGGGTCGTTACCGTACCACCAGCGGCTTCGACGGCTGCGATTGCGGCGGATGATGCCCGAGAGACATGTATATTGATGGGCGTTTTGAGTGTTTCCTTCTCCTGGGTCTTATCAGTAGCAACTCTGTGTTCAATGCCAAGCCTATATGTACCCTCGCCAGTAGCTTCACACCGTCCTTGATGCCGTGCAGACACCTTGAGCCGCACAACTCCTTAATCGTGACAGGTTTTGAGGGATCGATTCTTCCTTGGTCTATCCAGTTCTGGATGCGTCCCAAATTTAGAGGTGACATTTCCACTGAGAATCTGTAGAATCGTCAGCCAATCCGCCTCCATATGATATCAGACGTGCTGAAGACAGAAGCTCATGACTTTGATATGTATATATAGATATAACGTACTGATTTTCAAAGCCCCTCGTGCCACTGACTACCTCGTCCTTCGTCTGCCCACCATTGAACTTGTATGGCACTTTTCCATGCTGCTTTTGACCCTTGTGACCTCTACCTGACGTCTTTCCTTTTCCTGATGAAGGACCTCGACCGCGTCTTATGCGTTTATTGTACGCACTTGGGACATCAGACAGAGATGAGAGAATGGAGGCGGTGCGCTGCTGCTGTGGAGCGATGAGAGGTAGCAACAATGATGCAATTGTTTGGGGGTTTCGGTTTGCGCAAGTGAGGGTACTGCACACCCGTTGCAGGCAGAGTCGTGGTGGCATTGGATGATGAAGAAGAGATCAATTCGAGGATTCGACTTAATGATTTCAGAGGCACATTATGCACGTGACCTGACCTCATCTTGCCCGTCATCTCCAACCAATCGAAACTTTTCTCACAGCATCGACAATTGAATAATCAATACCGCCATTGTCTCTCACTTTGTCACATTAACTATTGTCTAGGATATGAAGCGTTCTTCTCATAGCTTTTCACGCTGTGTCAGGACGAGTAGAACTACTCTTCCATTGCGCCTCTATCTACAACGGACTGCCGCAGCTGAAGCAGGCACCTCATCCATTTCCTAAACTTAGCACAAAGCCGCATCTTCTGAAATCTCATCACCAGCATCTCAAAATGTCAGATGGATCTGTCATACGAGCAATAAGCCATCCGCATCTTCATACAACCTAAAAGGACGCACTGCAGATATCCCTCAGGTACTAATGCTTATGTTAGCCCAGCTCAACTAAGGTGTACCACGCTCATTCTGTACCTCAACATAAGATTTAACTCCAGTGCCACAGCCACCATCAGAAGTGCCTCACGCACGGAAAGCGCTCTCGAACTAGTCGACATTGCACTGCAAGGAACCCTCAAAGGTTGGTGGCCTAATTGCTGTGCCAGGCTCTCCATATCGTATCACAGTAGCACAACCTCAATGCATTTATTATTACTATCGACCGCCTGATCACGGTTCTCTCCCGCTTGGCTTCCATTGTATATTCTGGCCCCTTTGCGCGCATCTTAGTCTTAGAAATGATACGGTTGTGCACGATTTATCAAGTTCACCACCGCTCGGGGGACCTTTGCAGCAAATGCGGTCTACGTATATGCGACTAGTGCAAGAGTCTCCCAGTTGCCATACACAGCACAAATTGGAGCCTTCACCACTAGCTGCTGAGATGCCCCCATGGATCAAGGAAGGTATCCTCGGACCATGGCTGGCATCGTCGGACCATGGCTGGCGGGCTCAACGCAAAATTGAAAAGACCCGCATGAACGAAATAAATATCCACGCCACAATGTAATAATCGAGGTCGTGGTGGTGGACGTATCCCGCTTCCGGATCATTCATTCACTGCGCAATGTCTCAAGTGCTACACTCTGATCATTCGGAGAATGACGTGCAGTGCAAGAAATGTCTATATCGATGACCTCAAGGCAGACTGCTCATGAAATAGTCGTTTGTCTAGAAAGGTGATTTAAAAAGCCAGGATAAATCCATTCCGTGGACCGGTACAACACGCGACGCAGAAATGCCGATGCCCCAATAAACAAGGAACGAAAACGCCTAATACAATGCTAGTGATATGACATCCGCAATGCTATGATCAAGAGATGAAAAACTATAGCGTAAAAACAGAAGCAGAATTCGAGGCGGGTAAGTAAGAGCAAAAATCTTTCGTACTCATGAAAATCATCTCTTTCATCATTCAAAATCGCTTCAAACCTTGTTATTGCAGAATGTGTCATACACCGCCATACCCAATGTCTTCCTGCCTAGGACTGCTTCCGAGTAAACACTCTGCTTCAGGTTCACTCGCAGAGCCTACTTTACTCGCAGGAGTACCAGGTCTTGGTGTTGCTGCAACCGATACACTCGGCATCCAGCCACGCATGTAACCACTAACACGACGCCATCTCCAACGCTTGTCCTTGCTCATTTCCACAACAACGACAGTAGGGCTAGGTCTCTCCTCGCTATAGCAAAGAAACTGTACTCCCATCAAGGCGTCCATAACCAGGACTCCGGCAGCACCGAGAAAGAAGGGTGCGGCTCGGGATACCCACTCTACGTGATCGCTACCGTGGGGCCCGACCCAGCCCCCACCTCCGTAGGGTTCAAAATCGTCCCACGCACATGGGTTTGTGAGGAGCGAAGTGCTGTAGAAGAGATTGCCAAAGAAGGCGGCAATGAAGAGGGCAGGAGAAAGACCTGTTGTGGAGCGTCGGGTGTAGTTTTTGTAGAGTTGCGGTATGCGGGAGCCTAGATACAGGAAGGTTGACATCCATGATAGTAGCCGACCTGCTATAGCCGTTGCTGATTCTGGGACTGGATGAATGATTCGTGATGTAGTTTGTAAGGGCGATGCTTGGGCCACGATAGCCATGAGGAGAGTGATGTATAGGATCGTTCGAGGAGAAGGAGCGGGTGATGTTCCCACTGTTATGCGGTTTATCGTTTGAGTCGTTGGAGTGCTTCCCAATGAAGAGGATGATGGAGACGCCGAGGGAGAGCCAGAGAAGCGTGGCATGCGGAACTGTCCTCGGATTTCTGGAGTTCGAAGTTGTTTGACGCTAGGTGTATCGATCGGTTTGCTAGAAACGGAAGCCGAATCTCCAACCTGACTGTAGATCGACATGGTGTCCGGGTCTTGCTCATTCTGTCTGCTCTGCCTCCACCATACGCTTCGTAATGGTCTACCATGTCTCAAATATTCATACCAGATGTATTGTCCTACTAATAAGCAATCCACGACGCAATAGTAGCTCGCCAATATCACCTGCCATAGTGCTTGTCTCGAAAAGACAGAACCAAGCAGGTTGGACAAATCACCCAGTAGCCATTCTCCCAGAAAGAATATGCTCAGCCCCGATGTGGAGTGGATCTGGTAATTCTTGTATATCTGTGGTAGCTGAGCACACAGCCATGAGAATATACTGAGTGTCCCCAATAGTGTAGATAGGAAGGCGAGATTTGTAGGTACGCAGACGTGAAAGGTCGAGGAAAGGCGGTAGAGGATCTCGTTGGTTGGCTCGCAGTGGTCGGGGAGAGCTGGTTCGACTAGATGGTATAATCCATATAGCGACATGATGTGCTATGTCGTGACCCCCAAGCACTTCCGATGCATATATATGTCCGGTCTCTGCCTGCACTCGAAATTGAAAAATGATTTAAGTGCTCAGCCTTGACACCCGTCTGGTGGCTTGGTCACACTTCTTTTGGTTGATACCACTCTCCCTATGAGCAGATTTGTTACTCCAGAGAAGATGATGTTGAACACACCCCGAGACAGTCCGGTATAAGGTCCAGTCACGCGATGCTCCACCCGGCCTCGAGTAGGCAAGTGTGGTACGAGTATGATAAGGATTACAAGGAGGAGTAGGCTTAAGGAAAGTAATGCAAATAAGTAAGAAGAAAAAGAGCATACACAGGCACTGAACAGTTAACACGAAGGATATATGCACATTGTTGAAACGGAAAGGAGTGGAGTGGAGTCGAGAGTTCATTATCTCTTACTACCTTAACTATCATTTGTATCAGGTAATGTTCGGGTGCACATGAGGCTCCAGCTGATAAGGGATCCCGATTGAGGAAGCCACCCCTGCTGCTTGGTGGGGTGCCAGCCCCTGATTCCGCGCTAACCTCATATTCATCCCCTCATCTCTGCCGCTCAGGTGCTCCAACCATCACATACATCACTTCCCTTTATTCAACAACCATTTTTACGTGCTTCCAAGACAGCGACTGAGAGGCTCTTGATGCGCGAGATGACCGACTCTGCAGACTGAAAACAACGGCTGGCTCCATGACACACTCTCTTCACATAGTTCTAAACCATAAACCGACATCGCCAGGGGACTGTAGAGGTCTCCCCTAGTTCTAGTCTACCACACAAAACTTCTTCGGGTCTTCACGCAGGCGGATCTACCTACCCAAAATGGTCATCCACAATGATCAGCCGCCTGAATTTTAGGTAAGGTAAATGTATATGTGCTATCTTTGATGCTCTGCTATGTACAATTCTGCCCGCAATGATGCTAGAAGATGAACCCTTTGATACTCCATAACTTATATGCTAAAATGCAGTATTAGGAAATAAACGGGCTTTTAAAAATGCTACAAACTCCAACCACTATATGCAGTGCGATCTTTTTTTACAATTCGTTCAAACCAACAACTGTCGTACCAACGTTGGCGTCGTAATATGTTGATGCGAGTCTCGTTCATCACCGCCGGCACTGTAAAAGGATGATGCCCCGGACATGAGAGAGAATTGAGATATGCCTGATAATGTCGGCGATGTTCCAATGTAACTCACTTCTCGACGGCTTGGACTTGTCGTCCATCGGGAGACCAACATGTCGACAATAGCGGGTGTGCTAAGAGTATCTCGGCGGGGGAGTGCCACTCTGGATGAGAGTTGGCTGAGAAGTAGTTGGTGTCCAAGTCTCCTCTCGTCGGAACCGGTTCCTTCGTCCCAGTCTCCATCCATTTTCAATGCATCCCATTCCAACTCGATTCCCCTTTTGGCAGACATTGTTGGACCATGTTTCCAAGACACAGACTTCACTCGCTGAACTCCCCCATTCAGTATGACAATTCGTGGATTTGTAATGGAGAGAAGACTGGGCCGCTGTTGGAAGCTCGGTCTCGGTGCTGGATACGAGGGAGGTGCTGTGGATGTAGACGAGTTCCATGATCTTGCTCCACTGGAATTGCTCGAGTGCTCAGATGTAGACTTGGCGCTACTGCTACGAGATCTGCCCAAAGCTGGGCGCTCCGAGTGAGCTTTGCTGCCCATCGTTGGCCGAGCGATAGTACCGTTCCGGCGGAGGGTTGTGCGGGTTAGGGAATTGGGCTGCGAGTTGCAGTGCTTTTTGTCTTTGGAGCCCGACAACCGTCTGACTATTCTGCGGAATATGCTTCGTCCTCTTTTTTCCGAGCTGTCCGAGTCGGACTCGGCATCGGAATTGTCACTTTCGGAGCTTTCCTCGTTCAAACGCTGAAGTACTGGAGATCCTCCTTCACCGGGACTGACGTGACCAGCACCGGAAGTGAGGTAGCCCGATGGCTCTGGGTCACGCTGCATCTTGTTGTGCCAGAGTTGGGCAATCGTTTCTTCTCGTTGCTGTCTGGTTAACGTTGAGAATAATGGGACATCCATTCTAATTTTGATTAGCCGACATCACTCCAGCCTCCCCAGATGAGACTGACCTTCGCCCGTAGAATCTTTCCGATCGCACTTGGAGAACAAGTAGGTGCAGCACAATATCCATCTTCGCGTCGGATAGATCAGCGACCAATGAATATAACCTTGGCTGCAACAGCGGCCATAACACCCTCTCTTGGATGGAGACAATATACAATTCGTCAATTACTGGTGCTACCTTCAACTTCTCATGGCCCCTTAACACACCCTGACCGACCTCATAGATAATCTCATCGCACTTGTCGAACGCTTCTTGGATTTCTTCCAGGGCATCTGTCGATATGGAGCTCATCCGCTCATTCTGCTGCCGCTTCAAAACTCCATGGAGCTCGTTGCTATATCTATCAGCCATCGTATAAGATTTTCCGGATATTTGAGACATACAGAACATCACAGGTCGACCTGATCTCGAACCCAATGCTTCGTATACTTGACGGAGCCTCGTCAATCTTTTTTGCGAATGAAATAAGTCTCCTTGATATCTCACCGCCAAACACTACCAACTTGGAGAGAGCAAAGAGATCCATTATGGCAAATGGAGGTATAGGAGCGGTATATGAGAGGTTTAGGAGTTGTGGACCTGCACAACAGAGCGCAGCTGTTAAGGTACGAGGAATAGTAGTTCGCTACCTCATCACTAATATGTGGATGCACCCCGTATTTTGTATAAGCAGGCTTTGTTAGCAAGTCGGGATCATGGTGTGCCTTGCGCTCACCTTCTTTGCACCTATTATTTACCTTGAGGCCTCGCGTCTGGCTGGGATATATCAATCAATTCACCGCGGCATCTCTACCCTACTGGTCAAGGAATGCCGAGCTTAAACAAGAAGTAGATCAATGCTCCCCAAATCTGCACCGAGTTTACAGAGAAACAATCTATTGACCTCCCAGATGAGCAAACGGAGCAATTCTCACTTAATTTGCCGTCTTGTAAGTGCGCATATGGGTTAGGCCATACATATGGGACCAGATCGATGCTTAGAGTCACTTCCACAGCGATCCGTAATCACTTCGAGGGCCTAGCGAATGGCGAGATGCCAAAAAATTCTTCCTAATATAAAAATAACCCGCAATCCAGGTACGCTGGACACCGCTGCTCGCTGTCATCAGACTTCGTCCACGAAAATAACAGAAACCAATTAAGATTTTTCCGTGCTGGCCTTCTAGAAGATCTACAGCTAGAGCCTCCAATATGTTGATCTCGCCCGCGTTTTACAATTCTCAAACACCACCCCGGGCATGGACCACGGCGAAACCTCTGCCTCGTATCATACCTTATGGAGTCCCTACACTTCCATCATCAAGGTCAACTTGTTGGTACTCAATCTGCTTTAAAACATATGGAGGCCTAATCGCGATTTCACCCGTTAGCCAAATGCGCCTAATACAAAAATTTCCATACAAATCTCGACGAATGTGACTTGAAGGTTTCAGCACGACGCGTAATCAATCTAGAAAGAATAATATAACAAAATAGGTTTGATGAGTTTCGTGATTTACGACACCTTCATCGTCACCATTTTGCGCTGCTTACCTCGCTTTGGAATCAGGACAAAGAATGACGGAATCATATCATCTTACCTACTTTGTCCAATTTTTGGTGAAGACGATGCCCGCGGTCATGGCGGCATATCCCCCCAGTAGACGTCCCCATGAGGAACCTTGAGAGATGCCTTGCCCGACAGCTAGGCCGACCAAATCGTATGCTAAACATCCGCCAAATATCCAATCACTCATGGATGCCGCTGCAGCAAAACCTACTCCGGTCAATGCTTGAACGGCGGTACTCGGTGGCACGCCTTTGTAGTACGCTGCCGAGGTGTTGTGCAGCAGATCCAATACGCCGATCCCGGCGAAAGTTTTCGCGACGATGTGAGTGAGTATGGATGGAGTAGACTTTGTGTTCAAGGGCTTTAAGCGCGTTGTAAGGTAAGCGATTTGAGCTACTGTGTTTATTATGACGAAAATGTTGGATGTTGCGAGGTTGTTGCTGTTCCAGAAGAACATCCATGCTGCGGGGAGAAAATAATTAGCCCTTCTTTGAACCTGTGTTTACTTGGGGTGATTCTCATGACATACTTCCAATACAAACATTTCCCAGAGCATAGATCGGCGCATAGTCAACCTATATGCATTGGTGTCACATTAGCCCCGTCAATCTCACTATACATCGCCGATTCAACCCATATGTGTTCATGTTCTTTCACATTTGAATCCTTTTGAACTTACCATCTGACGGACTTCATCCTCCGTTCCGCTGGCATTCCATAGTTTCCACAGCCAAACGAGTTGGATGATCTGCTGGGGGAAGAAGAATGCTCCGATGAATTCCGGTCGTGGACTAAATGCTGCTAGGTTTCTGTTGTGGATATCTTGCATATTAGGAGAGGAGAAGAGTCCATATTGCTGGGCTGCGAAGTCGAATAGGAATGATGCGGGTGCAATGTAGCGCGCGGTGCTGTGTGAGATGCCCATATTGCTCGATTTGGTATACGACTTCAAAGAATTGCAATGTTGCGGAATCAAAGAGACTGTAGTTTTCGTATTCGCGTTGCAATTGATGACATGCAGAGTCTAAGAATGATTTATAATGTTCAGTCTACCATTTCCACAAAAAGTCTATGACCATTGTTCAATGCATGGATCGTTTCGGCCCGCATCTGGAGATCGCAAGCAAGATCGTCAACGTCATCGTGGGGTTGCATGCACGGAGCCAGTCATGATCTTTAGTCCTAATTTTGTCCCCCAAAAAGTATCAAGGAGGAGGAATAGTGTATCAACCATGCTATAGAGGTCTACATAGCTAATATAAGGGTTAGTGATACCAGATTCACATAATTGGATTCTGCCTTCAAGAGATATTGTAGCGCCTGGGAACTCGTACCTTTGATCCTAAGGTATTGATGATGAAGGTGTACCTATTTTCCAGGAATAAATTTGACTATAGCTACCGAAACACGACTTTGGGACAGATTTATTGTGCCCCTAGTCTCAAGATATATCCGCAATTACGTAGCTGTCAAAGAATTCTCCTTTGGTTGATTTGGTAGTCATGTTGCCTAATTTGGACTAGAGGAGCCTTGCACGTGATTGCAATCAGCCTAGACGGGCTTCCCAGTAGATGAGACGCTCGGAGCTACTTCGCGCATTCTTATTTCTCAGGTAATGTTAGCCCATAAGCCTCCCCGATCCTTTTCGCAACGCCCTCCCCACTCCAATACGCCCCAGTCACAGTCCCAAGCGCAACGAACGGCGCACAATGCTCTCCAGCAAGCCAAATCCCCCTCTCCGGACACCCCTTCCTCAAAGCTAAAACATCCTCATCACCCCTCTCCAAACCCACAGGAAAATTCGTATAAGAACCCCAGCCAGCATATTCATCGTTCTCCCATCCTGTAGCTAATATACCTGCTGCTTTACAGTTTGGATCCATGGTTGAGTAGTTGGGTAATTTGGAAATATAGGGTTTGAAGAAATTCCAGAGGGCGCCGTGGCGGGAGAGCGAGTCTAGAGGATGCTGTTTTAGGATTGCGGATATAAGTGTTGATGTTGGACCGGAGGTGTAGAATAGGAGAGTGGGGTGCGAGACTGAACTGGGTAGGGCGGCGAGATTTATAGCTTCTTGGGTCCAAGAATTGGGGTTTGTGGATTGCGCGTAGGTGGGTGAGATGAAGTTGGTGAAGCCTGGGTAATGATTGTTGGATCCTGGGGGGGCTGATTTGGCTGCGGTAGGCTCTTCCACTGTATCCTCTTCTGGTAGGCTACTGTTGCTATAGACAGGTTTGTTAGGGTAAGGATGAGGTATTGTGGATGGATGAAGTGGTGCCGTTGTGGCAGCTGTGTTTGGGATATTCTGCTGGGTCTTGGATACTGGATGGCCACTCAGCTCTGGTCCTGTTACTGGAGTATCCCAAAACGCAGTGGGAAAGGTGATGTACACCTTGTCCAGATTGCCATAGCCTACCGAGTCTACGGCTTGGACGATTCGTTCAGGTAACGGAGGCTCAAAGATTTCCTTTCGCTGTTTGAGCCAACCTAACGGCGTAGTAACTACTACCTCATCAAATATCTCCTCAGTTCCAGATCCATTATCAGCCTTAACCAAGATTTGAATACTGCCTCCTGCATCTTTGGAAGTAACCTTGGTCACTGCATGATTGTACTTGATATCCGCACCCTCATATGCAGGTCGCGAAATGCGTTCGAGAACCTTAGCATACGTTCCAGCACAAAACAAATTTTCCCCTTCCAAACACTCTTCCAGCCAGAAGAACTTGAGACTCTGCTGAGCTGTAGTCCCGCCAATAAATGAACCCCACAACTCAGCTGTTCCCATCAGTAAATCGTATTTGTTCTCGTCGTCGGATCCATCTTTCGGCTGATAGGCCTCTGGGAACGGCTCTCTAAACTTTTCTTCTGCATGGGATTTGATAAAATCTAATAGACTTTGATCTTTGGGGATATCGGCCGAATACTCATTGCTGTGCTTGAACGCTTTGGCAACAATTTGCCAGAATTGCTCCTGGCATTCTTGGGATTCTTTTTCTGGGCTTCTATTGCCATCAGGATCAAAAGAGACCATTCTCTCGCCCCAGTCGTGGGTTTCTGTACCAGTCTCTCGAACGAGATCGAGGATCGGATTATTGTTCGTGCCATGGATCCAATTTGGGCCCCTTCAAGAAACCGAAATTAGCCCTGCTGGATTGACTACACATCAGAGACATACATATCAACAGTGTGATTTCCTACTTTGGATTGGAAGAGCTGAGAGCGTAGTCAGATAGGTCTGAAATTGCGGTCATCCAATAGATGACGTACCCGCCCTCCCACTCGATCTCGTGCTTCATATATCGTTACTTTGGCCCCTTGTTGCAGTAAGAGGTCTGCACATCTCAATCCAGCAACACCAGCTCCTACAACACACACATGTGGCTTCCTGCCGTTTTGTAAAGTACGGCGAAGCATAGTGGATTCTCCTTCTTCGTCAGGACTCACACCATTTGCCTGTTTATGCTGAGAAGTTGCGAGGTCCTGCTGTATACGAGACATGCTGTCTAGACGAGCGCTGCAGAATGTAGAGTAAGTACAGTTACTTTTCGAAGGAACGGGCATGTTCGAGCCTGAGGAAGGTTCAGAGATTATTGTGAATTGAGAAGAGATTTGAGAAAGATAATTGTAAACCCGAAAACAAGGGAAAAGATCGGAGAGTTTTGAGTAGGCGTTCTACGTTGTGGAAAAGAGAATTGGTTGATGTAAGCAGGTGACGCCTGCGCGTGATACCGTTTCGGCGTTTGCTCTGATAGAACATCTTTGGCTCTGCTGGCACACGCGAAATAGAAAAGGGCAACGCATTCAGGGAGCTAAACTAGTAGGCAAGATAGGCGTATCACCACAGAAATCACAATAACTTACCACGTCTACCGCTTTACGGCGATCTCAGAAATCATTGAGCGGGAAACAAGCTTGAAACGGAAGCAAGGAAATCGACTTGATGCTGTGGAACTGCAGAAACTTTTTACTCACCGGAAATATGCGACAAGATGTTGTACTCTTAGACCGGAAGAACATCTTGAGAATGTTTAGGAAAGAAGTGATACAAAGGTGAGGAGGCGGCTCCAACGCCAACATGCACGAATCATCGCGTAAAGATAATGCACACCTCTGACGACCACTCAAGGCAAAAGACTTACATCAATCACAATAAAGATGAATTGCTACAATGGTATTCCACACACTTTAAAATCGAACAAAACTCCCCAGACCCTGTTCATATCCTCGCCATGCACAGAAGAAATAATGAAATTCTGATTGCCACTCCTTAATAATCGTATAATAATGAGACGACCCCAGAAAGCGGAATCCCGAGCTCAAACATGACCATACCAACTTTTTCCCGATCCCTTTACCGTTTTAGCAAACATTGAGTATTTACCTCCACGCGCCTTTACTAAGAGATAGCAAACTCGCCACGCAATCCATATCAGGCGAACGGGGAGGACTATCCTCTACAAAGATGGGCACCTCAGCACCAGCATTCTTGGAACCACGTTGTTTCTGCTGTCGGTCCATCATAGCACCTAGGCTACTACTATTGCTCATGGTGTTTGCATTTTCTCCAAGAACAGCTCGTCGACCGCTAGGTAAACTGGCGTGTGCTCGCCGACGCGGTATCTGAGCCTGCGCTTGACCATCTTCTGGCTCCCAATTCTCCTTGTCGGAATCTGTGTTTGGTCGTTCCCATTCATCGCCTTCCTCACCCTTTTTACTCTTGCCACTAGTAGCTGACTTTGATGAATGCTGTTGCAGCCGTCCGTGGGTTGTACTGGCACGTTTAAGTGCGGGTCGAGGTTGCTTCTTGCTCTCTGAGAAACCGTTCTGTGATAACACAGGAGTATTGCCCTTCTTTACGTTGGTACGAAGAGCGCTCTTGCTAGTGTTTCGCATAAGAGTAATGGCTGCACCAGCTGACCCGCTGGCTTCTTGCTCGGCCGTCTGGATCAATGTCTTTGAAGTGCGGGCATCGCTATCACAGTACATTGCCCAAGTCTGCGAATTGCGAGATCGCCCTGGAATACGAGGCATCTTTTGAGGATCGTAAAGTCCAAACAGGTCACTCAAGCCAGCGGCACTATAGCTTCGACGCACTCCTGCAGAACGGGTTGGAGCTGGCTCCAAAATGTTCGAAGTTTGGGACCGTGGTGGAGAAGGTGATAGTGCGTTATAATCGATGACTTTGGCTTGTCCGTCCTCTGTCATGGATAGCTTCAGAACCGAGGAACCTGTACGTCTGAGTGGACGCGGATTTACAGATTGTGGATTAGGCAGACCGTATAGGCCGTCTTGGGGACGGATGAACGACGCGCTCCTCCTATTGGCAAGGTATCCTTTACTCAAAGAAGCAGTACTTTGGGCCGCTTCTTGAGACGCGGTGATTGCTGACGCGCCATCTATTTCAGAAGGGTTCGTCGAATTGGGAACTCCGATCGAAGACGCGCTCGTCATGCTAATGGTTGTTCCTTGAGACTCGGGCTGCGCATCAGCCTTACCCGATACATAGTCTTTCCCTTTAACTGTCTGTTCCGACCTGTCCTGGCTCAACCCTGAGCTCGCCTGCTCCTCCACCATTGCCACATGCCCAATGCCCAGTCCTTCCATTACTTCTGCCCCTGGTCGTAGTTGATTAGGCAATAGTTGTTGCTCGTTTGGTCCTGTCAGGGTTGAGGAATGAGACTCAGAGGTGGTGTTCAAATGCGAGAGGACCTGATGCTCATCCAAAGGGCGCGATTTGCGACGGGAATTTTGGCGCCTATTTTGAAACCAAATCTGCAAAGTGGTAAGCCTGGAGTTAGGACAATATGAATTCTAAGGACTGAACTGCCTGGATATAGGACTGGAGTCTGAAATGGAGGACTTGATTCCAGGATTTAGAATTTGCAGATATCATTGAGTAGAAGGCAGTCAAGCTGAAATAGCTCAGATATGGCAGCAATGATATCTGCAGGTTCTAACCTTGGAATCATTTCCTAGTCCCGAAAGTCCTGTTGTCCTATATCCGAAACGATAAGTGCCTATTCCGGGATTATTGAGCATACTTGGACTTCCTTCTCTCCTAGTGCTACCCTTGTCACAATCGCCATTCGGGCAGTCTTGTCGGGTTTAGAATTGCGCTGAAACTCTTCCTCGAGTATTCTCTGGTCTTCAGGACTATTCGACAGAAATCGAGGTCAGTATAGGTTTGGTGAACTTGTTTTGATATACGCGAAGAACGCGTCGAATCCGCAAAAAGAATAAAATAGTAGTGTTAAGCTGGATAAATTACCTAGTCCTCCTCCGCTTTTGGCGAGAATTATTCTTGTTTTCTGCATCTGCTGCGGTGCTGTCTCGAATTTGTTCCGGGCTGTGGTTTACGAAGGACAATTGTTCGATGGGACTCGAGGTGGATTGGATTTGTTCCAGGCCATTTTCTGATTCTTCTGAGGAGGGTGGGCTGTTCATAATTGACGTGATTTATGAACGGGTAAATAACATGAGGAGCAAGCTTTAAAAAGATGAGGAAAGGGTTTGGTTTTGAGTATTGGTTTGAGACTTGATCGCGTTATGAAGAGCTAGTGACGCCAAAAGGGTACATGGACCCTTGAAAGCCAAAGCTTTGAAATTCCGCGTCGGGTTTTGATAAATTCGCGTCGAGGCGACACAAATAACAGTGAAGAGATTAATAAAGTCGGAAGAGCTGTAGACGCGTATGGTGCTAGCTGTTTCGCTTTTCCCATTTTTTTGTGCTTCCGAATCTGAGATATAACTTTCATATCTTTGTGCAAGGCTGACTTATGCTAGCCTTAGTAGACACGAAGACGTTATCATGCAACCGCGTTACTGTCTATGTTCGTTGTAAAATTTCCAAGCAGTTTATAGTATCTCGAGGCCAAATGTCTCATTACAATCATTTGAATATGAATTAATGAAGACGTATCACGACTTCGATGCGTAGTCAGCTGATAGAATTGCGCCTTACTGCCTCAGGTTTTAAGATAGCTCGACCTCAATCTGTCCCTTTACTCGAGCACTCCTGACGATTATTGTTTTCGTTCTAGTCCTTCAGTTGACTGAATCGAGTTGAAATAACAATGCCAGAAGCAGAAGACAAAGAAAAAGCTGAAAAGCTTGCCGCAGCAAAGAAGAGGGTAACATACCCCTTTGAAAACAAACCATACAGTCGTACTGACATCTCTCAAGGTGGAGCAATTAAAGAAGAAAAACGTAAAGAAAGCAGCCCCGAAGAAGAAAGAGGACAAACCAGAAGGCAAGTCTGAACCGTCCACGGAACCACCATCAGAAGAGCCCAAAGACGAAGCTCCAGAGCCAGTAGAAGATGCGACGGAGGATACGACAGAGGAACCTGAACAATTAGATGGCGCAATAAGACCACCTCACGGCCGGCAGCCTTCCATATCCGTACAATCGAAAGCAAGATCTGAATCATTTAGGAAAGGGTCGTCCTCGCAAACTCCCACTTCTCCAACGATCAGGTCTCCGACAATTGGTCCAAGTAGTGGTGAAGGTGCACAGGAGGTGTTTAAGAAGCAAGCTCAAAGATTACAAGATCTGGAGAGAGAAAACAAACAGTTGCATGTAGAATCACAGAACGCGGAAGGACGGTGGAGAAAGCTGGAGGAAGAGTTGCAGGAGCTGCGAGAATCGAGTGGTGATACTATTGAGCTTAAGAAGAAGGCTAAGCAGGCTGAAGAGACTGCTGAGCAGTTGGAGAAACTTGTGAGTTGGCCAGATTCAGACAATTCTTGTACCACTCTAATGCTCCACAGCAATCCGAGGTCGCATCCCTACAGCGCCAGAATACCCAGCTCCAATCTGCCGCAACTAAGCGCAGACAGTCCACTTCAGTCGCTCCTACGTTAAGCAGCACAGACGAGTTGAACGCCCAACTCGCTTCACGATCAGAAACCATCTCGTCCTTGGAACTCGAAATATCTGGACTGCAAGCAAAACTCTCCACTGCGCAATCCACAATTGATACCCAAAATACCCGTATATCATCCCTAGAAACAGAATTGCAAAAAGCACAACATACTGCCGAGTCTACGTCAACGGAGCTGGCAGACCTTAAAGCAAACTTAGACCAAGCTAGCGAGCGCGCTGTTGCAGAAGGAAGCTCAAGAAGCTCGGCCGAAACACGAATTGCTCAGGTAGAAGCAGAATTAGGGACAGCGAAACGGTCTGCAGAAGAAGCATCAAAACGTGCCGAGACCTTGGAAAAGAAAGTCGAGAGTCTGACGAAGCTACACCGTGAATCAGATTCCCGAACGCAAGCTAAACTCTCCGAATCGCAAAAACAAGAACGAGACGCCAAAGAACTACGCGCAAGAGTTACAGCCCTCAGCAATGAAAACAGTAGATTACGCAATGAATCCAATCGAAGAAAGAAGCTAGAAACCGACGGTGATAGTGCCGGGCTAGAAGAATTGGAGGATGAAGAACGTGTGCGACTTCAATTCAGAGTCCGGGAACTAGAAGAAGAAGTGTTCGAGCTTCGACGAGGCGTCTGGAGGGACAAACGGCGAGAACTGCAACCAGGTCTAGATGACACATCTGGCTTCGATGACATTGATCTTTCTGGCACACCTACATCGCGGAAACCAGCAGTACATAGTACTTTCACCGATGTGATTACTAGTGGTATCAACGCCTTTATTGGGGGTGATGGCCGGAGGAACTCAAACGCAGCTGCTGGTAGTAGGCCTGGTGGTCGAAAACAAAGTCTTGGATTACTAAGTGAAGATGAAGATGATTTCGCATTTGATGAGGATGCGTTTAGGAAAGCGCAAGAGGACGAAGCGAAGAATAGGCTCGAAAGAGTGAAGCAGGTCAAAAGAGGACTGAAAGACTGGGAGGGGTGGAAAGTCGATATCGCTGATCTGAGAGCTGGTATGGGTGGGGTGTTTGAGGTATGAACTGCAATTGTGAGAGCATAGAGCAGAGTCTTTCTATTCTGGAGAGATGTGTTATGGCCATACCCCTATTTCTGGGATGTTGACCTTTTTTCAACATATTGAAAGGCTCGCCAATGTCATACGAACTTGGGACTAGGTCTAGGAATGATATATTCAGCCTAATACGAGTATGAGGGTAGAAGTGGATTTTTAATTATCTAGCTATTACAATTCTCATCCAATTGGCGACTTCAGACCACTCAATGAACTTTAGGGGATATCGCTTGTTGTACTACCAATGAGCCACCCCATACTAGAGGATATCGACATAAACTACTACAGTAATACATTTCATTCGGTGGTTTTTTGCCAAAATACCATGTTGCTGCCTGAGGCCGCAAAATTCGAGTTTCCAAGATCCTGGCCACTTTCATCCAGATCGAGACGTGGAAGCTGTAAAACATTATTACAAATACAACAGCGTTATACCTTCGAAGATCCCAACAGACAACAACCAGCTTCACGCCTCCTTGAAAATCCATCTCGGAACCTTCGACACTTCGAACAAAGCTCTGCGCCATTCTCGAAAGGATAGCTTCTGCAAATTGATTGCTTCAAAGCCTTCCGAAAGGACTATATCTCGAGTAGGAGGGGCCATCTAAAACCAGATAGCTTCGCCGCCATGGGCGGCAGTCTTTCGAAGATGTGGGGGCTGTGGTGGTCGAAGAAGGAGATTCGCATATTAATCCTCGGGCTTGTAAGACGTTGCACTTGGGGGCTTAAAGAGTCAACTATTAACAGTATGGCGATAGGATAACGCAGGAAAAACCACACTATTATACCGATTAAAGGTATGATATTTTGCATCATAGCTTTACGGGGGAAGGCAAACTAAGATATACACCAATAGATCGGCGAAGTAGTAACCACAATCCCAACCATAGGCTTCAACGTCGAATCAGTAAAATACGGCAGCCTCAACCTCAACGTCTGGGACCTCGGCGGCCAAACATCAATAAGACCCTACTGGCGCTGCTACTACGCCAACACCGCGGCCGTAATCTTCGTAATCGACTCCACAGATATAGACCGTCTCAATACAGCGGCGGAAGAATTAGCTGCTATGTTGGCGGAGGAGGAATTAAGAGATGCGGCACTGTTGGTGTTTGCGAACAAGCAGGATCAGCCTGGGGCGAAGGGGGCGGGGGAGATTAGCGAGGCGTTGAGGTTGGGGGAGTTGAGGGATCGGAATTGGACTATTGTTGCTTGTAGTGCTATTGATGGGAGGGGGGTTAGTGAGGGGATGGATTGGCTGGTTACGACTGTGGCGGCGGAGAATTCGTGAGGAGGGTGTGGGATTTGATAAGTGGCATATAGGGATACTGCATACATGCATACTGACTGGCGTTTGGTGCTTGGTGTTGAGAGCTAGACTCATAGTACACTGGCGCAAGAGTTCTGAGATGGAAGCACTGGAGTTCGATTTTACTGAACTATCATCAAATTCTGTTCCCCAACTGTTCATTGTGGGAAAAGCTCATTGAGCCATTCTGAGCTCACTCTTCTCCTCTATCCCTATCCTCAAACCGTTCATCCAGAACTTCCTGTCTCAATTCCCACGCCCAATGATGACAAGTCTGATGAACAGCAGGGCTCACGCACCCACCCTCACCATCCTCATCGTTCACATCTCTAATACCGGCAGACAGATACCTCTTAATCAAAGCGCGCCTCCACCTACCACTAGTAGGCCCAACACACCTCGACCACCTATCAATCTGCCTCACATCCTCCTCACCGCATCTCCTCCCAAGAAAGAACCGATAGTACCATTGAAACCACCCACGAACATCATACTCATGGTTAATCCAGCCGGCAGCTTCCCATTCCTCAATACTCTGTCCGCATTTCACGCCAAATTTATTGATTTCGGGATTGTATTCCTGGTTGGTGAGTTGTTTATCCACATCGATTTTCTTGAGCCATTCCTCTGGTAATTCCTTCCACTCATCATCGAAGCTCATGTCCAGAACTTTGGAATAGAGGCGTCGGAGATATGTACCACCGAAGGCACCTTCTGTGATTACTTCGAGGGGGGATTTGTTAGGGCGGAAGTTGGGGTGGGAGTCAAAGATGAATTCTTTGGTGTTAGGATCACGGGTTGGGATCGGTGCAGACGGTTTCCATGCAAGTAGTTTGGCTTGGATTTCGTACAGTTCTGTTGGGGTCTTCTTAGCATTCTTTGCGCTTTTTGGTGGGTTTTGCTGTTCGCTTGTAGAGCTCGTGGGATTGGGGTTGCTTTTACTTTTCAGTTCCGCTGCGGATTTGACGACTTTCTTTGTGGTTGGTACACCTGTTGTGGTCTTCATTGATTTTCTAACGTGTTGCTTTCCCTTGCTCTTGCTTCCTGGTGGAGCTGCTTTGGCAGGACGTATATCAGAAGATACAGCATCGGTATTGGAATCCTCTTCTCCTTTCCCGGAAGCAATACGCTCGGACTGTCGAGTAGGTTGGCGGCCCTTGGGAGGTACTGATACCTTGCGGCGTTTTGCTGGCTCTGCGTCGTGGTCATCGATATTGCTGCGCTTGAGGGTAGTTTTCCCATTGCCCAACTCGAGTGCTTTCATAAGTACCCGGTTTTCCGCGATTCTTTTCGCCCGCTGAGTTTCATATTCGCTTTCGGCCATTTTAGTGGTGATTTGGTGATATCGATAAGTGGTTGCTGATTTAAAAGTGGTGGACGCGTTGGGGAATGTGAGAGTTCGCGTTTGTGGGGAAGAGGTGCAGCCACTTCCGTCATACAATTTCTGAATGTGCTATTTCAGGGGTGGCAGAACGACTACACGAAATAACCTATGGATGGTGTTGCGACTTTACGATTAATATCGGTTCTGGAAAAGTGGTGAAGGAGATTTATGTGAATGGCGCTTTCTTTATTCCGGATCCGTGCTAACAAGGAAAATGAGCTTCGGCTTCGCTCAAAGATGAAGAGGCTACCTCAAAAGATGTTGACCTCACATTTCTTTGATTTTGGGTGTAACTGCCTCAGGCAATTTGTGGTTAACACCGTTGAGGTCACTGGTAATACGTTATTGATTTTGACGAGGCAAAATAATCTCAACCACTGTAGAGTTTTAGATGCTATCCGGCATGTAAAACGCAGAGGGAGAGCTCACTTTAATGAGTTGAGGGGTCAGGAACTTGATTCTACCTGCTGAAGGTCCATACTACATTCCTACGCAATGTAAACATGTTTATCATGTTTACAAAAAGCATGTTCCCGCAAGCATTCAGCTCATACTTTCCTCAAAGAAATCCATATTCTAAGAAACCAAAGAGTCCTAATCATTCCTTGAACAGGTATCGTTAAAACAGTCCAATGTTCTTCTCGTACTCCTCTCTCCATGCCCTCACCTTAGTCCACCCTCTTCATTTACATCCTCCATCATATCCCACTCATCCATCTCCTTCCCGACCACGAAATCTTCGCCGATGCGACTCGCGACTTTAGATCGCGTGTTGAGGTTGGAGGTCGAAGATTGTCTGCTGGAACTCGTAGACTTCATAGTAATCCTAGTCGGGCGCTCGACCTCCTGGCCGCCCTCCTTTGCTTCAGTCCAAGCTACTTTGGCTTCCTCCACTTTCTTCATGAATTCAGTGCGTTCAAGAAGGCTGTTGTAGTGGTAGTAAGTGATGTTGGATATTTTGACATGATAAGCAAGTCGTGTACTTACAGTGCGAGAACATTGACAGCTCTGAAATCTATACCGACAATGCTACGAGCCATGAACACTGCTTCTTCGTTGTCGTGCTCAGGATTTGCTTTGACGATACCGTTTAGGAGAGGCTGTTTAACGATTGCTTTGATGACCATGCGTCCTTGGTCGACCCAAATAGCCCTATGTAAGTCCCCAGAGTCGAGTTTGAGTAGGTCGGCTAGGCGGTCTAGTGGATCCATGAAACCCTTTGCAGGTCGGAGGATGTCTGCCGCTTTGAGAGGGAAATATCGGTTTGGTGGACTGCTCAAGGTAACGCTATCGGAGTTAAGAAAATTGGGGAAGGTGACAAGGAAGAGTGCTTGGTGCTTACGAGTATATTTGTGATGTCTTACTCCGTTGAATTTTGTAAGGATGTTGCGTGATAAGGAGGTCTTTACTTGACGGTTTGGCTGTGCTTGATGATTAGCACATTCTTGAATGAAAGGTCACGAGTATCAACCTTCTCAGTAGGCAGACACCACGTCGAGAATTGTGTTATTACGGGCAGATAACATCAAAGCCCGTTTCTAGCCTTTCAGAGCACGCTATAAGACATCAAAGAATAAGCGATGAAACCCGGACTTACAAACATGTATTCTTCATTGTATCTGAGTTTATAATCAGTTTGTTGAAAATAAACGCGGACCAAGGCCTCGAGCATAAAGAGATCCTGTCTACCACGACGGTTGAACCCAAATCCTACCATACCTCAAATTCCCTCAAACGCCAACAACACGACTCCATAACGACCTCACATACACCTGTTCTCAAAACTTCACACAAACCCCACTAGGATTCGTAATCCTAACCACAAACCCAAAATCCCATCCCTCAGGCAGAAAGACTCTAAACCCATCAATAAGATCAGGATAACCCACAAATAGACGCGTAACCCAAAGAATGACATCTTCCATAGTAATCCTATAAATAAAAAAACGTTAATATGGATGTTATTGATTCTGGCATTGATGGTAGTGGATGTTGGAACCTTACCGGTGCAACTGATAATCCTTCATCATAGCTACGAATTGAACATGTTTGTCTGGACAGCGAGATTTGATTTGGGAGAGGTAGGCGATGGATTGCTGCAGGGTGACTGTCATTAGTATCGAGAGAACGGAAAGTTGGAGGGTTAAGGGTGCTTACGGTATAATTTGGGGAGTTGGATAAGTGTTCACGTTGTTGTTGGATCTGTTGATGTTGCTGTAGCTCGAACTGCTCTTTCACACGGTTTTGCCTCTTCTCTTGGGTCTCTTCCTGTTGTTGTTGTTGTTGTTGTTGGATATGCTGTCCAACTACTACATTTACGCTATCAAAACGTGCTTTTGCGCTCACTGGTAGATCGGCTTGGAGATCCATTTCGGGGGTCGAGATAGTGTCCATGATTTCTGTTGTAGCATCTGAAAGGTGGTCTACTTCTGCTTCTACCTGTACTTCGGATTCTCCGTGCTCGGGTTGGGCACCATATCCAGATGGCAAAAATCGCACACCAGTAAGTAACTCAGCGGCAGCCAGCGCATTTTCTTCAAGCGCAGGAGTAGGAGGTGCTGGAGGTGGTAATGCCGCTGCGGTTGCCGGCACAATGTGGCGTGTCTTCCCATTGGAGTGAGTGGATTTCTTCGCTTTCGAAACCATAATTGGCAATTCAATCTTTGGTGGCGGCGGGTCCTCGTCTTTGATAGCTCGCTTTGCTGATCGGATTTTCTCGAGTAAAGGGGTGCTCGCCATTTGTGTACTAAAGGCTCAGCCATATAAAATTCAAGGCATACGGTTCGATTAAAGTAAACAAACGCTGCCTTAGATCATATCGTAGTAGGGGCGTTAGGCTACTGATAATGTGCCTAGTCTTCATGGTTTTACAGATGCCGGATCCAAGGTGACCGTGCTGTTTTGTTAGTAAGAAAAAGGGAAGACAGGCTTCCGATTGTGTAAATATATCAGTACCTCACAACGAAACACACATGCGGAATCCAGTCAGGGTAGTTTATTTTGAGCTTAGCATAAATCTACCTCCGTTGACTATTTATTACTTACACCCGCCACAACCGAAACTACCGCTATCGTCTCGTTTGCAGCAGGGCCCATTTTGTACACAGAAAAAGAAACAGACAAAGCAGAATGAAATAAAATGAGATGTATTAAAAACATACGGACCTTCCCTCCGTCCTCCCATTATAACCACAGCCACCTCAAGGCGGCGCACTAGTCACCACTCCCTCAAAATTACTAGCATTAATATAGTCTAGCGTCCTTTGGAAATGTCGTTTGGGGTTGTCGAGGGAAGCGGAGGCTTCATTACTGGAGAGGTTGGAGTGGATGAGCTCGATTAGGCCGTTAAGGTATTTAGTCGTTACCTGGATAATAAATTAGTCCTATTGTGTAGTGATTTGAGGAAGATGGCCACTTACGGCTTCGTTTTCTTGCTCAAAGTAGTATACGTATCTGTTGAGTATCTCCACGAAGAGCTCCACAGATACGGCTGTGTCCATGCAGGCGTCTGCTACACGTAACGCACGTTGCAGGCATTCGAGCACGCGTTTGCCATCGCGGTACAGCTATCAGAAATCAGTATCAATAACAGATCATCATATGGAAAGGCTCAAGCTTACATCTTTCGACTCCTCCTCTCCCAAAGCTCTAATCTCTGTAGCCCACCACAGATGACTAGCCAAATACACCGCCCGACATTGGTCCGGTTTCTTCAACAGCTTACTCCCATGTAACGCGCATTTCGTAATAAGCGTATCGTAATTCTCCTTGCTGAAATTCCTCGTCTGATGTAACGCACCTGCAATAACGCACACTGCCTGGAACTGCGCTCTCGAGTCACTGATGGCTTCTTCGTACACTGTAAATGCTTGAGCGAAGAATTCGTAGGCAACTTCTTCGTGGCCTGTCTGATCAGCGACCTGGCCGCACGCGATATAAAGCCGCAGAGCCATGTCGTTAAAACCGTTGACGCGTGTGTAGAGGGAGGAGAGCATAGAGTGAGTGAATTTGTAGAGCGCTGAAGATTGTGTTGACCAGTTCTCGTCAAAGTGTTCGCGAGTTTTGTAGCGTCGAGCTAACTTTAATGAGGCGGTTATGAGGGGCGGGTATGTGTATTTTATACGTTCTGAGCCTTCGCCGAATGCTTTGTGAGATATTTGGAGAAGCTAGCTTAGGTCAGTATTATTTCCAAACCGGTTGAAAATGAACCTACTTTGAATTGTGTATCATTCGTTTCAGCTTGCAAAAGATGCACTATCCGGGCAAGCCAGCCTTGTTCTTCGATCGTCTCATCCGTCTCAGCACCTTTCCGTTGCAATGGTCCACCAGCGTATCCAGCACTCTGTTGCGTGCCCTCTTTGATGATGACCCTCAATACCTCAAGAATAGCTTTGAGCCCATCTTCGGAGTTGATTTTGATCTGGTTCTGTAAAAGATTCTTTGCTATCTCACCAGCCACCGCTCGCCTGGTGGGATATGGCTGCGCATGCAGAAGGGGAATGAAATTAGGAAGTGCTAGGGCGGTAAACATGGAGAAGTAAGATTTGAGAGGTGCAAGTAGAAGACCGAGTATGTTTTGCTGCGAAGGTTGTGAATGCAAGTCTGCGCTATTGGCATGCTGAGCCACTTTCTCTTTGGCGAAGGCCAGCACTTGGTCAACGTAATCGAGTTGTTCAGGGTAGATATTGCTGCGGATATTAGCTACCACAGTAGTTTGGTAAGCGAGAAAATGACTCACAGTGCTAGATTTGTTAACGAAACCATGAGTGCTATTGCATCCCACAGTGGTAATCGCTGCATCCTCACCAGAGTCTGGACCTGCTCGTTGAAAATCTCGAATAATTTGATATCGTCCGGTATCCCACGCACTGGCTTGCTTCCGTTCGACTCCACAGCCTCGGGAGCCTCAGAATTCACAGCTGTTGTGGCTACTGAAGCATCATCATTGGTTGAATCTCCATTTTGGTGTTCTGAGTCTGCTGATTCTGCTGGTTCTGATTGTTCGGGCGTCTCTTTTGATATCTTCAGCCTCTCGAATAGCTTCTCTGTAGCTTCTTCTTCGTTCTTCTGTTTTTGTTCTGGGGTAAGCGTATCAGCTTCTCGTGCCGCATACGCCGATAACCGATCCATCAAGCCGATGACTATGCCCTTGACATTGACATGTGGGTGTAGACGAGCGGTCGCGGAGAGGAATTGATCGAGTGTGTGGAGGTGAAATTCGTCTGGAAATACTTGGATGATAACTGTGATGCGGTTAGTCTTTGTAATCTACAAGGACCAAACAGAAACGAACCGTCTAATAGGTATTCTTGCGCCAAGACGTCCTTGCATTGTACAACCTGCTCCAAGAGCGGCCGCAGTATCTGCTTGTAATTCTCCATATCGACAAGCTGGCTCAGACGAACAAGATTGCTTCCCACAAGCAATTGCAGTTCCTGCCTCTCCTTGGTCCTCTGATCCCTTTCTCTCGAATGACCCTGATGCTGTAAACGAACCCATAGCTTATTCATCTCCACAAAATTGGTCAAAACAAAGTTGATCGAGTCCTGGAGATTGCCCTCGGGTCCATCACCAGTGCCTGATGGAAGGTGATCCCTCGCCTGTCCAGTAAGGTAGTATCGTAGGAAAAGGCCGCGGATTGGATGTTGCACACCCCGACTCATTTCCATCATATCCTTCATAATCTCCTTGACCGGCGCATCTTCAATGGACATGTACACCGTTCCGACTGTAATCATGAGGTAAAGCCGGGGAATGATATTTCCAGCATATTGCACGAGCTCGTATAAATCCGCCAAATGATTTACTGGATGGTTCTCGCGAAGATAGACCGATAAATGGCGCAAAGCATCGAAGACGGCCATGTAAAGTTCATAGTATTGCTTGGGCCCTAGACTACTCGTGCGCAGTTCGGAAACGAGTGTGGAGCTATAAGATAGAATTATCAGCTTTGTAAACCCTTCCTGTTTCCCACAGCTCCATGTTCTAAGCTCCCATCGAGACTCACCTGCATTTCAACGCATCCATAAGCTTTCCTGGAGTTTCCAGGCAGCGTCGCATCAGCACCGTTTGCTGCCGCACTACAGTGAGCGCATCCTCTAGCAGACGACCCTGGTCTTCGACGGGGGGAGGCGACGCCATTGCTGAATTCGAGAGGGAATAGGTGGGTGGAAGTAAGTTGGGTATTTTACAATGACTTCAAGCTGGTCGATGGTAGACGGGGAGAGAGCTGTATTTGGAGACGAATCATTTGTGGCGCTCCTCAGCCACATCTCCGTCATGCATTCGGAGGGTTTGACCGAAGCACACTCAATTATAATCTCATATCAACCCTTACAGGCAATTGTATGTCGTTCACTGGAATGAGTATCACACTATCTATTCGCTTAAGCAAAGGCAAGCCCTAACAGAAAGAAGAGCAAGCGGAGGTTGGGAGTTCCAAAAAGTTTGATATAATAATCTCTAATTCTACAAATACGAATGACAGCTTTATAAAGCCTGTCAACCACCAGTGGTATATCATCGCGCCATTCCTAAACACATTACATCCATAATATCGTAAACGCCAGACCCAGATATAGCCATCCTGACTGCCTGCGCCATTTTATACATAAGCCATATCCAAGGCTGCCAATTCTATATACATTACCAATGAGTTTTTCTATCCTTTGTTACGTTTGTCGTTAAACCGTCCAGCAATTCCGAAGCGCGTATATTTACATGAAAAGTTCGTTTGATCGTTGAAGCGAAGATGAGAGTGTGTGGTGTGGGAGAGTAGGCGTTTAGTTGAGTACGGCGCGCTTCTTGTAGTGGGGGATCTGAGTGCGGTTGAACCAGCGAGGCGTTTCGAGAGGTAGGGTTGGGAAGGGTGCTGTCATTCCACTTGGGCGATAGCCGGTAGGGCGTGCGACTCCGCTTGGCCAAGCGACAGCGGCCAGATATCCAGCTGTGGGGTATGCGGCGTGGTTGCCAACAGTGCCAGTGCCGACTGGGACTGGGAGTTCAGGACCTTCATCCTCATCGCAAGGTTCTTCTGAAGGTGTTGCCGTCGCAGTAGCGTTATTCGCTGTGGTGGAAGAGGAATAGGACGGTAATGTATAAGGAGCGCTTGGAGACAGCGTAGAAGGGAGTTCGCTAGGCGTTGATGTCGCTGTTGGAGTGACAGTAATGAATATGGTTTCGATTGTGCTGCTTCGCTCGACATTGACCGTTGAGATGTATGTGCTTGGTTTGCTGACCGTCTCAGTGACCACGGCACTTATTGTTTGTGTAACAGTCTGCGGCCGACTTGTCGTTGCAGGTGAATCGGAGCCATCGACATTGACGACCGAGTATTGTTGTGCTTTTCGAACATCCAGTGGAATAGCGAGTGATGATGAGATGATTGAGACAGCGCTCAAGAGAGATAACATCGACATGCGTGCCATTGTGAGTGAGAGTTTTGAATTGATGAGTTCTTCGGGTGTATGATATGAGTTAGGATTGCTGCTTCAAATGAAGGGAGGAGGCAGGTATGCTGGTAGGAAGCGGAAGATTGCTCGGAGTTTGTTCTTTGAGCGAGAGTGGATGATTTGATGGACAAGGTAGCACAAGGCCCTGTGAGCTGAATATATATGTTGCCGCCATTGTTATTAGGAGAGGTTGGTGGAAATCCTTGTGGGTTGGGATGGAAATTTGGTAGAGGTTATCGAAAGCCCTTTTCAAAGATTCGAGAAGGCTGGGACGGCTGTGGCTCGTGCGTCCCGCTCACTAGCGCAAGGCTATTTTCAAACCCCTCGAATACTCGCGTCCGGTATAAATAGGATCGAAATATCCTATATTATTAGGATAAAATTAGTTAGAACCTTCTCTCCTATAGATATTAAATTCCGCGTTATTATCGGAATCGCTAAGCGTATCCGATAAGGATTCTAATAGCGAGTTACTATCGTTTACGTAGGAGTAATAATAATATAAAGGCTTTAAGTAGTTATTCCTTAACTCTTTCTTTAAATACTAGTTAAGGACCTTATTAATAAGTTCTTTATAGAAAGAGTTCTTCCTTACTTAAAGGTTAGGTCTTATCTTTTTATAGTTTAGAGTTAGAAGATTATTTATAGAAAGGTTTACTTACTATAAATACCTTTATTAGTTGTTAGCTATTCTCTATTCGCGGCTAATTTATCTACGATCGGCTATTAATTCCTAGAGAGTAGGGTTATTACGGTTCCTAGTCTCTATATTAAAGAAATCTTTAAGTTTCTTTAACTATACTAGCTCGGCTTTATTATTTTAAGTAAGTTATAATTCGCGATCTACTTCTTTATAAGTATTAGCTATAGCTTCTTCTTTAGCCTACTAAATATATCTCGCTATTAATACGTGCTACCTATTAGTAAAAAACTTAATACTATCTTTATTATCTTCTAATAGCTCTAATAGAGGGATTACTAGCTATTTCTCTTATAATATATAGTAATTAACGGTATCGCGAGTAATACGACGTTGTATACGCCGGCTATTATTGGACGAGCTATTATTATTAGTATTATTTCTACCTCTATTTTAGGGTTTCGTACGGTACGGTACGGGTCGGATTAGTATATATCGGCCCCGTACTATAGCGGTGCGGGACTATTACGGTATAGTAGTAGTATAGTATAAAAATTTCGGTAGCTCGCTCCCGATTTATTCGGTATTACGATTTTATAGTAGTATTTATAGTAGAGTTAGGACCCCACATATAAACCAACCCTATATATAAACTACGAAAATCCTCTAAAACGTATACTAGACGCGTTATCCCTACTAATACCTTCTAAATTATCAAAAAAATCGCCGGATCACGAAGTTTAACTAGTAAAGGCTAAATACGTACTAAAAAATAATGACTTTCTATCTATCCGGGCTGCTGTAAAGTTCTTTAAAGTTAATAGAATTATACTAGGACGTAGGCTCAACGACGGTAAAACGAACTCTATAGGCTAGGAAATATATTAGATTCTTAGTAACGCGGAAGAGAATACTCTCGTATAATAGATT